>MU150283.1:95228-232113 GCA_015584075.1 Collybia nuda
GAAAGAGATAGTCCAAAGCCTAGACTATACTGGATAAGATGATGATAAGTAAAGGGAAAAAGATAAGAAAGAATACATAGTTCGATAAGAGAAATTGTAACAGAAATTGAATGAAATATGAGGGATGTCTTTTAATTCTAGATCTGCAAGTTATTTTGTTGAGTTGTCATGGGACATATGATTTAGCTGGGGTCTATGTCTTGTGCAACCTTGTTTAACCACATAATTCTTGTTGCCAAACTTGTATTTGCCATGCTCGCAATGGCCCCCTCAGTAAGAGATGAGAGATGAATCCTGGACTCATCTCTCAAATTCCTTCATGAGAGCCACCAGGCATAGTGCAGATAGAATAGGTGACAGGGCAGAGCCCTGGCCCAATCCTACATCAATGTTGAGTAATGTGTAAAGCAGCCTACAAGGTAAGACTTGAAGAATTTTACCACTGGAGTAGCAAATCCCTGTTTCCCCAGGACTGAGAGGAGAGTGTCATGATTCCGAGTTCGAAGTTATGAGAACTTGGTATATCTGGAAATGCCAACCTTGGATTTTTTGACTGCCAACATTGCGGTGATTGCCAGTCGGAATTTGAATTCCCATCAAATTTTCTGAGCACTCTGAATTCCCTTTTTGATCCGATACTGTGCACTGAGTTACAAACATGGCACACCCAAGCCAACTTATCTCAAGTACTTACCCTAATCATCCTCAGCAACCCTTACTATAGTCTATGACCATGTTGGTAAATTAATTGTATGTGGTATATAATGGGAATGGCATTTGGTAGGGATAGGTATAGTAGTAGATATATGCCTTAAAAAGGTGGATATGTAGAATCATATAAAAAAAAGAAACTGAACTTGGACCTGCTGTGCACGCAACAGCCCACTCAAACCAGTTGACAGAAGGGAAGAATTGGGCAAGGTCAAAAGCAACTATGCTTGTTTTCAGGCCAGCATGCCATCCTGCATGGACAACATACTCCCAGTGGCATTCACTACAACCCCTTTACCTTTACCACAGGTAATGTCAAACAGGTCACCATATGCCTTGGTTGGTTTGCCTCATACTGTGAACCTTTCTTCTTGCATGAACTTGTTCTACTTAGATCCAAATCTTTCTCATTCAAAGGCCTAGGTAATTCAGGCACTTTTTTCAGAGCTTCCAGGAAATTCAGGGAACTCGGAATTCATGGTTCTTTTCAGGATATATAATTGGACTTATGCAAATGCCGTTTATCCTGCGGAAATACTTTTAGGTACCAGCAGTTTAAGATAGAATGGTCCCCAGTTTTAGTAACGTCATAATGCTGTTTCTCACCTTTACACCTAGTCGATGCTCTTATACTGAAAATATAAAAAGCTAAGATCGATTATAATTACGAGCGCAATACCTGATAGGTTTCGCAACATATTGTGGCTTATTCTGTATCCTGGATCTTCTTTCCTTTTTCGTCTTCCAATGTTTTCGGTAAGTAAAAGCTCGACCCCAAGGCCATAAGCGACAGTGTGCAGAGCACTGCATGGACAAAGTATTCGCCAAGATCATACCCACGATCGTGATACAACTCCAAAGAAAAGGCGAAAAGGGGAGAGGAAATGGAGGGTGCCAGGGACCGCGCGCCAGAAACACCCATCTGAGAAAGGCTGTTGATGGACTTAGCTGACTCCTCGGAGGGTGCACAGACGGCAATGTACATGGATATGCAAGCTATGAAATTTCGACATCAGGGCAAACACTCGAAGCGGGCACAAGGAAGGCTCACCATATGACATATGCGACAGCATATACGCCACGAGCTGAAGCGAAACGCCGAGCCATACCCAACAACCAATTTTGCCTCCGTCCCACTCTACAAACTTGGAGATGATGGGGAATAAAGCAAAGCACGCAAAGAGTCCCACTAGGCCAAGCATGTAACAAGACCTTTGGCCCAGGTGTCTGTGAAACCAGGCAAAACAATATGCCTGAAGAAATCCGTTGGCAGAACCCCAGAAACCGAGAATGGATCCAATCTTGGCGGGCGTCAGGCTCAAACCACCGAGGTGCACAGGCGTAGAGTAGATTAAAGGAATTAGGACAAGCACCGACTGGTCAAGGAAAGCTAGTAGGGCGTAATTGAAGAGTGAGAGGAAGACACGTGGGAGGAGAAGTTCGTGGTAATTTATGGAAGTAGCGGTTGCCACAAGTTGAGATATAGCCACCTTCGGGTCAGGTCTGGTTTTTTTGGCTAGGGTGGTGGGTACTTTATGATTGACATAGTCCGTTATGGCGCCGTATGCCTGGGAAGGGGACGGAATGGAAGGGAGAAGAGGGCTATCGGGGGTCTGCAAACCCAGTTTAGCCCCTTGCTTGGAATGAATAAGAGCCTCAAGTTGACGTTTACGTTCGATGAGAGAGGGTAATGTCTAGAGGCTTTGGTCAACAATTGGTGGGTCGGAGTTGGCTACACTTGGACTCACTTCCTTTAAACCCACAGACCCAAAAACCAAGACTGCAAGGGGTATCGCTGTGGCGATAAGGCACGGAAGAAGGTATGGATATTCTTTCAACAGTTTGATAGACCCGAAAATATCGGGCCACTGTTTCGCTGGATTCACAAGTATTCCTCCGATGAGAGGCCTGTATTCCTGATTTGATACCAAATTCGCTGACAGTTCTAATAGAACACATACCCCAAGGTCGCGCCAATCGATCGAGCTATCGGTATAAAGGAAAACGCCTGGGCAGCATTAGTCGGGTCCGTTATTTCTGTCATTACGCTACTTGTGACACCGATGTTCCCGTTGAACGCCCCTTGAGCACACCGACTTAAGAGTACCCCTGCGAAGCTGTTCGAGAGCCCGAATCCCATCATAGAGACCGCAATGCCAAGTGTTCCTCCAAGCATCATGGGTTTCCGGCCAACACTCTCGGCTGCACGGTTCCAGTGGATAAAAGTCAAACCTTGTGCAGCATAAAAAACAGACTCCTGCAAAACGAGAAAAATCAGTTTGAGAAAACTGAGTGATAACAATCATCTGACCACTGCTCCAACATAATATCCCGTCTTCCTCTCATGACCGTTCGCAACGCCGATATTTCTAACAAGATCGTTCACAAAGGGATGTATAACCGTGGATGCTACTGTCTCTGCGATGTGGTTGCAAGCGACAACAGAAAGCTGAAGCTTTGGAAGTGGAGTTACGACCACGGGCTCGGGCTCGAGCTCAGGTGCTGGTTCTGGTTCTGGCTCTGGTTGGGGTTGGGGTTGGGGTTGAGCATTGCTTTCTCCTGATGACGTGGGTACTGTAGGAGCCTCAGAAGTACTGGGGACACAAAGTGGACAATCGCAGGCACCATAAGAGAGCGACATCTCCACTTTCTATCGACAAGTAAGTGGGACCAGTTTCCTCGTGAGCCTGGGAGGAACACTACCGTCAAACGTTAAGGAAATGGAAGGGCCGGTTCGTATTTGAGTATCTTCATTATTCGGATGCGTGTTTGAACAGGCTCCCTGTCAGGCCTTTCCGATTCCCGATTAGACCATTGGTTCGTAGTTCTGAAGCGGCGCTGCAGTCCGGCGTCAGATGTGCCCTAGGCGGAAGGTTTTTACGTCTTAAAAATTCAAACCCCAAAGACATAATAGCAATCAATGTCCACGGTAAATAGGCTCTTGGGCAGAACGCGTGCTACTTTATGGACATTGTCCCAAAGGGTAGTCCCAATGACCCTGAAGTCAGCCTAAAATAGGGTCTCGCCTCGATAAAGTGGTCGAGAAGGCGTTATTTTGGTGTGGGCTAGGCGGCACTTGTATATGCAATATGTTGATGTTAGCAAGGGGCGCAATAGGTACGGTGGTGGATTTCGGAATTGCCAGAGAAGGTTAGAGTGGAGCAAATAATAAGTCCGCACGGCGGGATGGCTTGCCCACTTTTTTTTATCTTTATTTGTACAACTTGACTCCCACTTTTTTTTAACCAAAACTCATGCTACATAATTGTATATGTCGATATCTGACCTCTATCTAAGCACCAACGCTACTCAAGGCCTTGTTACACAACCAAGACGTCAATCGAGTCAGCGCGGCATTGAAACAAACGATCATGAGCACAAATTTAAAATTGAAAGATAGTGCAAGTCCGACTTGACCCAGGGCAAAGGGCAATATTCCATTCAACCTTCATTTTGGGCCGCCCTAAAAAGGGTGCTCGAATCCCCCGGGAATAGCGCAGCCCAACAGCACTCCACGCTTCACCAATGTTATCGCTAGGCGAGATCTCTCCCACGTGTCAAGGTGATCCTCTTCCCAACAGAGTCTTGAGAGCAAGGTAGTTTCCATGCTACGCAAAATACACCCCTTCCGCTTAGACAACAAAGCAATAACAAAGGTCTCGCTCCCAATTCAACGACGACTCAGTTCCCTTCATAGGCACAATTTCAGAGGGAAGAGCAAACTCGTTCGTCGAATCTTCGATTGGCGTGTTGTCGCTCGACACTTGCTTATGTCGTAACGCACGCTCCCCCCGATTGGTGGTTCCTGTTTCGTGGTCGGCTCTATGCAAGGGACACCTATAGACCTTGAGGGTTTCCCGTCGCACTCGATCGCGAAATCATGCTTCGGTGGAACCTACCAACTTCCGCGCTCCCCGCCCGTTGAATTTCACATTTCCAATACAAGTAGGATCCTTGTCTTCCGAAGAAAATTTGTGAGCTCAGTTGTCATAACTTGTTGCCTACCACCGAACTCTGTGGCGTGTCTGATTCATATAGAAAGGATAGAATCATGTTCAGAAGTAAATCGACAAGATCACTCATACCTTCCTCTCCTCAGTGTAGTTAACGCAACCTTTGCCAAAAGTGGGATATGGAATTCGCAGGCTATCTCTGCCAAAACTCCAGTTTATTGTTGAAATCTCCATCCGCCATGGCTTTTTCACACGATTTCTTGCAAAAAGATATGGGTGCCCATTGGATTGTGGGTTCTAATTTCTTATGGGAAATTTAATCCTCAAGAACAGAAGGATGCAGTCACGGAGGCGTTACGAGATGGTCAAGAAGGAAACTTTCCGTATCGCCATATGACAGGCATCGCCCACGCTCCACCGTCGGCCAGTTCCCTCGGTACAAAGGACCTGCCGACGCCAGCTTCCTGTAATGATGATCTTTCCGATGAATCACAGGAAGTTATGCCCGGTTTCTTGCTATATTTTTAAACGAAAGATTGATTTTAATTCTTAATATTCTATTTCCTATATGGTATATAAAGATTTTAGGGTACATACTAATCACCTTCTGAACTAGGATTTATTTAGCTTTAATGTCAGGCGCTCTTTCGACCACAGCCCCCTAGTTCGATAACAACCCACCCCCGAACCGAACTCCTTTCCGTCACCGTACCCTTGGCGCCTTTTACTGGTTTCCATTTTTCGGTGCCTCTATAAAGGGAGCTCTATGTGCTGATAGCCTCATTATCCCCGTTTGGCGGTGAGTCGCTGTGCTAGCCTACAAGGCGCAAGAAAGCATGACTATTATAAGTTCACAGGCATCCGGCGGCATACAGCAGACGTGTCTTTTTGGTCTATGAATTTTCTACATGAGGCTAGAGACCTAAACCCAAATCTCCCAACTAACAACACACACTTCTCTGCACGCTTTCGCTCTCACGTATATCGAAGCGAGTTAGGACCTTCGGGTTAAACATTCACCGTGATCCCAACATCATCAAAAGGAAAGGTATTACCTACTCCGTTGGTCAATAGTTCAGTCAACTATTTATATCCTCAACAAGCCCACTAAACCACTTCGACTAAACTCAATTGAATTCTCTCTTGGTGAAATTTACTTTTCAAATTAACGTTCAGGTCACCCGAAAATAACGATAGGGCTCAAAGTATATGCGTACATATGTAAGGCATACCTGCGGTACTGACGTCAATCAATGATTCCAAGTGGTCATCCGACACCTACAATACTACTATCTCACCCTAGTACTGGCTCACTATTTGCGTTCCTTTTTTTCGGGTTGCTGACCTTGTTTGCGCAGCATGTTTGGCTTGGAGCTGTTACCCTCAATCCCACAACCTGTCTATTTTTATTCAAAGTTTCCAGTTGACTCCCTCTGCTTTGTGGAGCCCATGATGGAGCTCGAATTCAAGGATCCCCCAGTGAACAAACTTCAACAAACCCAGATCGTCTGAGTAGTACTATGCATTCTGAACGCCTCGATTTTATTAAGATCGCCTTGTCGGGTATCAAGGATACGGTGGGACCACTAGGTGCTCCTGCGGTTCCAGTGGTGGGACTCGCATCAGCAAGTATTTTCCTGATAGAACGTGTAGAGGTATATCATTCTATGTTGAGCTCTTTCTACTCTTTAAACCCTCGGTAGACCCTAGAAGCGAACAAAAAGGACCTAGAGGATTTAGCGTACGATGCAGGGATTGTTGCCTATCAGTACATTCGCGTATTTCAGGAGAATGAGGAACCACAGAAAGAGGGTGTGCTTTATCAGTGCATCAATCGTATGAAAGGGTACGTTCTTTTTGTTATTTAATTTTAGTGTCAATTAATAGTAAATTTGAACTTTGATTCATAGGACTATAGATCTCATTGTTGACTTTGCCGAAAAACAGAAAGAAAAAGAAATAGATCGACTCAATACTGGCTCAGCATTTCGGCGAGCCCAAGACTGGATTGATAGAGTCTATCACGCTGAAAATGACAAAGGTACTATTGCCGAATTACGAAACCAGTTTCAGCGAGATTCAAACCTAATCCTAGTTAGTTATTCCGTATTTAGTGTAACATTGGTACTTATGTTGGCACTCGCCCGAATTATATAGATCACTGCAGCCTTTGTACACCTCGCACCTGCCGTAAGCCTTCCATCGTTTACCGAATTCCTGGAGTCTCAGTAGCGTCCGCCTTCGGTGCAGATTAAATCGGGTCATACCAGCACCCCCGCGGTTTGTGGTTTCCTTTCTGGTTAGATTCGATATATAATATCATATTTGCTAGATAACCACCGGGATGCCTATGACCCGCCCAGGACGAAAGGCAGGTGACCTCGTCCCCTATTTTCTTTGGATCAAGATGGCAACAATAGAGAGATGGGGTTCCCCAGTTCTCACGAGTACAAAGTCTGCCGCCGTGCTTGACATAGCATGCGGAAAAGGTGGAGATATTCACAGGTGGAAAGTGGCAGGGGCCAAGTTATATGTCGGCCTTGACTCTGATAAAGGTCAAATTGCATGGGCATCAAAGCATCTGGAAACTGTACGCAATCCACCTAGTAAATTTCGTGCCGAGTTTTCTGTCGTGGATTGCTTCGATTCGTCGCTGTCCGACGTTCAATTCCCATTTGGTGTCAAACGTTTCGATATAGTTTCGATCCAGGTATCCATGCACATTGTATGGAAGACACAGAAACGGGCAAAACAAACCTTGAAGAATGTAGGGAAATCTCTACGCAAAGGGGGGATTTTCGTGGGTACGATGTTTGATGATGAGCGAGCGCAGTAAGCCTTGAAGATGCGATATCTAGTCAACATTGACCAAATTAATATATAGGGCGATGGCTCGAAAGTTACCCGCGGCGCGTGAGCGCTCATTCGGAAACACTGCATACAAAGTTACCTTCTCCACCCAAGACTCCCGTGATTTTGGCCGACGTTATGTCTTCTCACTGTTCGGGACCGCTGAAAACCGCCGAAGATATGTAGTCCCTTGGAAAGTATTTGTTAAAACTGCGGGGTGGTACGGGCTTCGTTTAAAAGAAGTCAAGAGCTTTAAGGAGATATTTGAGGAAGAACACGCTACCCCTGACTATAGAAAAAAGCTTCACGAAATGAATATCATTGATGAGGGTAATAATTTATACATGGACCTGGATCAATGGGAAGCTGTGAGTACGTCTGGGTTTTTGGCACAACCTAACCTAATGGCTGATTACTTGCCAGATTTTTATATTGCATTTATGTTTATTAAAGATGACTAGAGTATGGAGTTGATTGAAGGCCCGAACTGGATCTGCGTCATCTTCGTAACTTAATGGCCGCTTTGTTTAATGGAGTCTCAAACTCAAAACCACTGGATTTTTAGGTCATCGCATGCATGCGATGAACATGTAAGTAATAGTGTACGTTACAAAAAGGCAAGTATCATAGGGCTGCTTGGGCGTATACAACTGGTACAATGGTACAAGGGGGATACGGGCCAAATACAGCATCAAACCAAGGAGAAAAAAAATCAAACAGCTTCATCAGAACGTGTCGTGTTAAGGGTCGTAGGGTGGTCGTGTTGTGGGGCAACAACACTAGAAGAGTCACGTCATGAGCTTCGTGCAGCAACAAATAACTACGAGTACTTACGATTTGTTCATGATACTATCATCCCCAGTATAGAGGAATGTATCATAGAACAATGCTCCTGCCTGAGCACCTACAATAGGCGCAATGATAGAACACCACAACCAGTATTGGCTGATCAAGAAATATTAATTTCTCAGGAGTTTAAATAGAACTGCGAGGGATGGCTTACTTTCGGAAAGTGTACACGGCTTTGCCATACCCTACCATAGATGATAGGAGGCGCGGGCCGAAATCACGGGCGGGGTTTACACCAAATCCTGTGAGAGGCTGATTATTAAACGTCCAAGAGGATACAAGAGAATAAAGGTTCACCAGTGCCCATTCCAAGGGATACGGCCAGACCCATGATGACGAACGCCAGAACCAGAGGAGCAAGGCCGTTGGGTGGGGCAAGATTTTTCTTGTCCGACATAGCGAAGATGGTGATCGCGAGGATTGCAGCACCTAAGAACTCAGAGAAGAAGCACGAGACGTTCGTCAAGTAAGGCGCCTGGAGATATGGGGGCCAGAATGAGATACAAGTGTTATCCTGTCGAGATACTGGACTTACGGCGAAAATTCCCCAAAGACCTGCGGTGTCCATTGAACGTACACCGCGGCCACCCTCAAAGATGTCGATAGCATGGAAATAGGTTGCATATACAATTGCAGCCCCCACGACACCACCAAGGACTTGCGCCAGAATATAGGACTAGATGATATGATAACATAAATGATGTTATACATATAGTTATCATATGGGCATTGACTTACAGGAACTTTCTTCCAAGAGAAACCTCTGAATGTCGCAAGTGATAGTGTGATCTGTGGAGATCAGTTTAATTTTCACAAAAAAAAATCTGGGCGACGTTTGTTAGACTCACAGCGGGGTTAATATGACCACCTGATACGCCGCCGGAGACCCAGACGCCCAAAGCTATACCCACCGCCCATCCGACACACACCGAGAAATAATCCTAACGAAAACCAAAATAAGCAACTGCGGACCATCATTGCGGATAAGGACTTACTCCTTTGGGAGAAGAGGCAACTCCCGGGTTGGAGGAAAGCAAAACCTGGCACTGAACTCCGGTACCAAATATAACAAGTATAGCGGTACCCAAGAATTCTGCAGCAGGCTCACGGAAAGCTTTCCTAAAAATTCAACCGTTTTAGGAAGACAAGTTCTTAGCTGGAATAAAAACCATACCGCAATGTAGACCATTTACTTGAACCGGTAACTACAGGTACTGTGTCGTTCTCAAATGTCTGCTCTTGACGAAGAGTAGAGGCACGAGAGATACTCCATCTTTTTGAATCAGAAGGCCTTGGGGCAGACATGAGAGTAGACACGAGCGAAGGAGATCGTCAAAGGTGTGAAGGCTGGCTTGAGGAAATCAAAATAGAGAGATGGACTGCTTTTGTACTCGAGCTGAAAACTCTCGCATAACTTGAGACTCAGATAGGCACTAGGAGACCTGTTTTTTTTTTTCCTTTTGGAAGTAAGGCGGGAATGTGCATCTGACAGCATCAAATGAAATCGAGGGACCACCGAAACGGCTTTCTAGCTAAACCTTCAGCGTCCAAGTGAACATGCTATGTGTCCGGGATATGCCATGGGATGCGGGCTGACGTTGTTTCCAGAAATTATTACGGCTCTGGAACGGCGCTCACTTGGAACAAGGAATTGTTGCTGTAAAAACCGAGAATCCCAAGAACCCTGAACATGAGGCTTAGGGTTGCCTTAGGGTGTTTGTCACCTCCAGGTAAGACAATGCAGGTGTTGGGACGTCATCCAAAATAGACTTAGAATGTAAAGAACATTGAAAGATACGAGGTTCGAAGTGGCGTGTCGACGGCTTCCATGCATAACGCGTTAGTTTATCTCACAAACATGAAGTAATGCCATCACTCACGAGTCAAACTCAATATAAATTTCGGTATTTAGTTCCGGGAAAGTTAGTGAAACCCTCGACGGCTATCCGCAAAGGAATGGCTATTGCGTTTCTTCTCAAACCAAAGTTCCGGGCTAGCTGACGCGATACATTCTGGCTGCTTGGTGGTGGCGCCGTAACTGTTTGACTGTTGTTAAATGGAAAGGGATGGGCTGTCCCGTCGGGGTCTAATCAAGGAAATTAAAGAAATGGTACCGGCGAGAAACAAAACCGAAGAAGGTTGGTCGTTTGCGAAAGGAAAGTTACAAACTTAGTCGACCCGAAAAGTGGAAGTGAGAGATCCATTTGGCCTTATTTGTGCACACCCTTTTTGATCGCAGTTTCGTGAGCTGAGAACTCGGAAGCACAAAACGCCTAAGGCCTTTTTAGGCATCGGAACTCAACTGAACCAGAGTCACCTAGTGTCGCAAACAAGTATGTCCTACTACAAGCACAGAGCGTTAAACTCAGTCGGACCAAGGAGTGGTCACCAGAAGCTTTCCCAGGTCGCGTGTTTCCTGCATCGAGGGTGTTAACCCTGCATGGTGAAATTTTTTTCATTTGAACAGTGGCCCATGACATTGCCAAATGGCCCTGTCGCTAGGTTGACTCGTGGTCACGATACAAGCGCCGGTCGTATGAGAGTAACAATATTAACGTAACAGCGTCTATGAGGATGAAATAATCAGTCGTGTGTTGTACATGATTTTCGCCTTATGAAGACGAATATGAGATATCGTTACCGAGTAAAAATGTGACCGTATTTTGAACGCGAAAAGATCATTCTGAAGTCCGAATTAAACCTCCTTCGAGACCCTCATGATCTCTTCCAACCCCTCATCATTATCCCAAAAGTCAGCTCCTTCCTCGTTCGGAACCATCCTTTTTCCATTCTCTTCGACCCTATCTTCTATCAATGGGCTTTGAATTGACGTTTTGGCTTCCTCATCGCCAGTCACGCCTGCCAAAAATTTCTCTTTGACACTTCGTTCGTCCCTTTCTCGCACTATTACCTCCTCACTTCCCTTCCACACGAGCATTTCCACGATGTGCCGTATAATTACTCGTAGAATCATGTACCCGTGGCTCGCTGCCAGTGCAATTAGCAGCGCCGTCATAAGCAGTTCCCGTGTCGCCCCAACATTCTGGTCCGCGCCACTGTCGGGTGCCCGTACGCCAGAAGCTGAGAATAAATGTTGATGTACTTTATCGAGCTGCGACATGTATCCACTGGGGGTTGTAGAGCATTGACTCTGCGAGCGAGGGCAGAACAGGTACACCAGCGACGAGTTCGTCAAAGCTGACAGCCAGGTAAGGAATGTGAGTGTGTCAAGCCAGGGTCCAATTGTGTCCGTGCGCGCTGGGATGGGTCGTCGGTTATGTACCGTCATCTTGAACGCATCGGAACGGAGCTCCAAAAAGTTATTCAATAGAGCCATGACTGTAGAAATGTATCAGCTATATGCGCTCCCCTGACGAGAAAAAATGATATACCAGGTGCCAGCGGCCATATTGTTGACCACATAGCCACATAACCAAATTGTGTTACCATCTCACTGTAATCTCCGAAAAGCTCATATTCAGGCAAGGCGGCTTCCGCCCTCACCCCGTCCAAAAATTCTCGCTCTTCCATCCCTCCCTTTTCTTTTTCATCTTCGAAAACTACTCTTTTCTTGACTCCATTCTTTTCTCCGGGACTGCCTGGCGTCATTCCAGCCTTCTTTGCGTCCCGAAATGCCGCTATGCGACGCAAGATGAATGGTAGGCCAACTTCCACAAACGTGTTGATTATCTGGTTCGTAACCGTATAGGCAAACATCTGATCTCGTAGTCTTCCTGGATTCAATTTAAGTCGTGCGTTAGTGGTGTCCATGTCCCAAAAACCGCCAGTAGGCCCAGCGACCTTTTCCTCGGTGAATCCATCAGTTGTCGTAGAGTTAGTAGTACCCTTGAGGTGGCCGTTGGTGGTTTCTTGGAATAGCCACACCTGCACGAGTTGCATTACCCCTTCGCCAAACGGAACATAGACAAAGGCACTGAGGGCTAAACCCAGGTAAGCAACCAACGCACTTAACGCAAATGTTTTCAGGGTTAGAGACGCGGTGTGAGTAGAAAAGTGCGCGTGGTTCTCCCATCTTGTAAGAACTTTGGCTAAATATTGGTAGATTGCCAAGAAACGTGGAACAAGTGCGACAAAGAGTATAGTAGGGCTGAACGACTATAGGTGGTGTTAGCTCGCGCCACAATGACATTTCATCAACTCGTAAAATTTGCACTTACAATGAACTGATGGCCAGGTCCGGTGTATAGTTGTGTCACAAATGCTTCGAAAACAAATATTCCAGTCAGGAGAGCAACTAAGATTCCTGCAAAGAGCAATAGGACAGGAAGGCTCGCCACCATGCGAAGTTCGCGTTTCCACCAGGAAAAGCCTGGTATGTATTCCGCGCGACGTTTTTCGACACGGAATGAACCACGAGTGCCAAATCGAAGTGAGAGGATTCGCTCTCGAACACGCCACCACTCGACGAAAATAACGGACCAAACAAAAACAAGCGTCGAATAAGTCGGAGAGTATGGCGTTCCAAAGAAGTAGAATGTGATACCCAGCAGGGCGGGGATAATAAGGGCTTTCGTATAAGACGAAAGGAAGGCGAAATACAGTGCCACGGAGTCGCCGAACTGTGAGATTGAGTTAAGATGCACCCTGTAAACAAAATTTTGTGTCCCACCTGCTCACGGATTTTATCCAACTGGACAGAAGCGATATGTCGAGGGGTCCAATTCCGAATCCAAGCCTCGTTGAACTCTCGATCATGCAGTGCCATAATAGACTCTACCAAGTCCCATTCAGATGACCCTGGAGCAATTCCCAAGCCACCGTCTGCTGGCATTGAAGTAACGAACGCATGAACGAGGCGAAGGCGGTCCGCAGAAGACAATGTTGGAATATCATCACTCGCAGCCACAGGCGTGGTTGGCAAACCGGACAGGAAATCTGAGTGCCTGACAACAGAAACATGAGTTTAAACTGGCATACAAGGCACATTACTTTTGCAACGCACCTCTCGCGTTTTATGAGGTTGTTGACATGATTCTGAGGGCACGACACAAACACCAAAAGGTGGCCTAACGATTCTCCACGTCTACCAACAGCCTTGAGACCTGCATAGGTAAGAGTGTCAATAAGCCGTGAATACTGTTGCTCGGCCTTGCGCGAATCTGCGCGAATTTGTGACTTGGAAAGGCTAGTTTTCTTGGTTGCACGAAAGGCAATAACTAAGTCGACCTCTGGAAAGGTCATACTCCGTCAGGGAACTCAGATAGAGAAAAGGAAAGTTTCGTTTCTGGTCGTTAAGTTTGAACTGAAAGGGAAAGAAATTGATGTAGGTAGATGTTGTGAACTTGAATGACGAAGGACATGATTCATAGCCGAGACCCGACTCGAACCCAAGTCACGTGAGGAAAACGCGTCAACAACGCGACAAGGCGTCCCTTGCAATTATAAAATACTGTTCATACACTCTAGTCTGCATATCTCATTCGGAGACCTAGTCCAAGGGTCCAATACCGTTTTCGGTGTCCGTAAACAAATCCCATCCTCCAACACCCCTTCCCCACCTGAAGCCGAAAGGTGGTGCCCCGGAGTCAAATACTTTCGCCAAGCGAACCGGCATTCATTTTTGTCGCCACATACACATGAAAGGTGCGAACATGGGTCAAGTCGGTGCCAGAAACGGGGGACTGTGGGCTTGGAGTATATCTGACACCTTGTATTCCGTGGTGGCGTGCCGTGGAGGTCGCATCAGGAAGAGCATCAAAACGTCGCCGAATGAATCTAGGCCGACAGGTCAAATCAAAATCGAAATGGACGAAATCTGTAGAGTACCCTTCATATTTCCTCAAAGCTTCCAGAAGGATGTCTCCATGAAGGTTCGACGCTTTTGTTCCATGCTCGACAAGCAAATCCTCTGTGGCTAATAATATACACGGATGTTTGGTCGCATGAACCTCGAGCTCTGCAGGCGAAATGGGAATAAATGTGGAAGGCCAAAGGACCAGACCAGGCGACTGGGCCAGGACGTCTGGCGCATGCCCATACGACGTGGTACTGCCTCCACGAAATGACCCTCCATGTCCAGGATTCGGTGGAGCCAGCATAAGGTGCATTGTACTAAGTTCCCTCGCTTGCCCAAAAACCCGCATGAGCAAGTCTGGAACAAACTCGGAGAGCCTGATACTGATACCGAAGTCGTTAAAAAGCATGTGTTCGAACTGATCTTCGATCTCTTTCGAAGCGGCGGCTTGCTGAAACCACTGTGAATCAGTCTTGGAGGGTGGATTTGACGTGGAAGCATACGAGGTCGGAGGCCGTGTTGAGTGTGAGGTGCGGTCGTTCCGACTGGGGTTCGAGTGGGAAGAAGAAGGAAAAGAAGTGCCTTGCGTGGGTACTTTGCCATACGGAAAGAATATTTGATCATCGATCAACTCCAAGCGACCACCAACGGTTAGGACACGACGAACCTCAAGGAGAACACTCTCCCATTCAACCTTAGGAATGCAAAGGGTCAGGTTTGCCATCCTAACAAAATCAAATGACTTGTCGGGAAAGGGCAATTTTTGCCTCAAGCTAGTGGGTGACATATGGATGAGTAGGTGAATATATAGATCATCGCGTAACTTACAAATTTCCTTGAACGAACATGATGCTGCCTGCCACCCCTTGCTTTACAGCCGATGGCCACATATCTTTGGTCACATCTACCATATCGAAGCCAGTGATCCTGGTTCCGGTTCTTTTCCAGAATAAAGCAGCTTCCAGTAACCAGTGGCTAGATGCTGAACCATCAATACCCAGGAGATAAAAAGAAGCGAAACAACCCACCCCTGCCCACATCCAAGATCGAGGGCGGAAGAAGGCGGAGAGCCTCCGAAGTCATGAAAGGCAGGATATGCTGTTGGATTCAAGCGGCGCAAAAGCTCTCCCGTTCTCCGATCACTGAAGCACACGAGATGAGCGATGCGAAAGGAAGATATGATCAGCCACATACTGGTCCAGAAGGATAGAATCATAAGACTTGGATGGATAACAGTTTGATTGTTGATGGTCCGTGGGAGGTGTACGACCAAGAGGAGAGGTAGGAGCAGGCATGGTTTGGATTTTCTTCTTTCCGAACGCAATGCCTAAAAATCGTGGCCGTGTTGTGCTCAAGGTTATCGGTGGTTCGACCGCAGAGTGCAATCCAGGTCGGGTTGTAGAAGAAACAGAGGAGGGGGATTCCGAAGTGCTTTCTGATCTCCTCCAGGATCCCGATGCGTCTGCTGAGGAAAGTGAAGATCGGGGTGATCTTGAACTTGTAGCTCTCTGTGACGGACTGAAAGAAGATTGCTTCTGTGGTGCTGAGACTTTAAGGGGTTCGATCGAGGACCTTCCATGGGCAGCAAAAGACATCGAATATCCGGGCATGAAAAGGTTGACACTAGACATTGGAACGGCTGCTGGTGGCGTTACCGGCGTATCGGCCAATTTGCTCTGCTTGCGATCCTTATTTCGCTTTCCTCGTTGCTTGGAACGTTGAGTACCAATACTCGATACTTCCGTGGTACTTGAGGCAGGGGACGACGGGAATGATGATGATGGTATCGGCGTTGACGGTGAGTGTGGTGTATAAATGGATGGCGGTGTGTTTGACTGCATGGACGAGCGGCTTGCTTGTGAAAACTCAGAGAGTACTGAAGGGCCGCCCGACGCCAGAACAGATTGATGCCTCAGTATTCTGACAGGTGAAGGGGAAGAAACACCTATATCTCGCCTTTGAACATTTGCGGAATGCGACTGAGTCTCTTGCGTATGAACTAAATATGGGGAATTTGGGGGAGGGGCGGAAGGCGTGTGTTCGGAAATATTCAAAGCAGATGACAATTGGTTAGAAAGGTCATCCAACCCCGATCTCCTAGGGTGTGATGACGTGATTTCTCTATTGGAATCGTATCGGGTAGAAGTATGATATCGGTGTGGAGGACCTAAGGGTGTAAAAAATTGCGAAGGGGCAGATGGTTTTATTGTTGGTGATCTCGCTGCGCCCGAAGGATCATGATGTGAGGTGTCATGTGGAGAACGCAGGTCACCCCGTTGATATCGAAAATATTTACCTGATGAGCTCGGTGATGCAGACACTATTGTTGTAGGCAATCCGGATGGTAGCACAGAAGTATTGGACATGAACTGTGCTGTCTCCAGCGATAGTGAATCTGCTGTCCTGGAGAGAAAGCCTTTGGGCGATGATCTGTTATGGCTAGAGGAGGACGGCATTGGTGCGAGCGTGGCAATTTGTTGATACTTTTGAGCATTCGATGTGATGGCGTAAACAATAGAGCAAAAGTGCTCGTCGTCAAAGATGGCTGTGTCGAGGCCAAAATCACGCTAGGGTCTCATTGGGGTTGGGCTCAGTGGAGAAGAGAGTTTATAGCAGGTGGGAGCGACCACGGGTGTCAAGGATTGGGGTGGTGCGCATTCATCTCTGCTATGGTTCTCCATGCTTGAGTCCATATGGTACATTCTTAGCGATCGTCCATGTGGACCGAATGCCGCCCATGATGGTGTCCGCAATGCCTGTTCAGTGTTTGATGACGGACTTACAGATGAACGTCACTTTGGATTTCGCGTGGTATAGTAGGCATATGGCGCCTGATGCAACTGACCATCAAGCAGAGGGAAACAAAATGCTTATATCGGCTATTAGCGGCCGAATCATGAACCTTCGTTTGCATTTTAGCAAAAAAGCATGAGGCCGAAGAATTGTCCATGTGTGCAGTTCGCCTTGCTTCCAATCAAGCATCAACAACTTGTGGTGAGGGTGACATAAATGCTTGGTTGGCCATACAAGTGGGTCTATCGAAACAAAGGATGATAATAGTCAACATTCAAGGTACCGCATCCTATTGATGAAGAGGATATTAGACTTTTTGTGCAACCCAATGTAACAGAGTTCTCCATAGGTAGCTGAGGGATTCAAGGAATCAATAACTCTACTTCTTCCCTCCCAAGTGCTCAAAGACATACCAGTTTAGCTCCAAATCGCTATAATCCCTGCCATCTAGTTACCAGTGTGCTGAGAAGGAAACAGAGAAGGGTGGTCAACACAGCGTCAACCCTTAACGTGGGTTCTCCCAACTTGAACCATAAGGCCTGCTGGTAACAATACACCTAAGCGCTCAACCTCAGACCGATATTAAATCCGTAATCGAGGGTGAGCATATGTCTCAGATTCTCAGCCTTCATCCATATTGTTGAAGATGGCCCTTGGGTAATGAAAATGGCCATTTATGCACACGGTCGTAAGCTGTAACATGGGGGATGGAAACGCTTAAAAGCAGGGTTGCAGCTCCTTCAGGCATAGAAAGCATAAGCCATTAAAAATCGGAGTGTTGGAGCACAAGTTCGTGATCGGAGATGGGTTATCGGCCCCCGCACTCTAGTGCATCGAAATTCAAGTTTCAACGTGTGACACCGAATGTATAATTGGTGAGGCCACTCTTCATGCGCCTAGTCGATATCGATGGGTTGGGCGTCGCATGGACCAAGGACTTGGAATTAGTGCCGAGGGCAGAAGCCTCCTTGTGATGGACTTTTGTTGAGGAATAAACGCGCGGCATGCCGTAGCGGGTTCCTTCGTCGTGGTTTCAATCGATGCCAGCCTCAAGTCCAATTTTTGGGTCAATAATATCAATCCTGATTTAGGTTTCAACAATACAATTAACCGGCAACTCGGTTTTATCCAATCCCGGGCCCAACCAACGGTAACCAAAGTACCTAAGTCCTTGCAAGGACTGGTCTAGAACGGGTGAATGGAGTTAAATTAGCTATTTATTGAAAATATATACAATAAGTGTCACAAAATGACGATTTCTGCTCTCTTCTAACTAGTTGTTAGATTTTTATCACTAAAACATGTCCTGTCCTGCGATGTGTTTGAGTTTGGCTTGAGCACGATCCGTTCATTCTGTCGTACTGTTTTTCGTGAGACCCCGAGGGGACCCTTGGTCTCCACTGAGATACGACTGGGGTGGAGGTTCCACGCCTCCTTTCGAGTCCACGAATCCAGTATCACCTTCTGGGATCCCCATGTCAGATACGTTAGTCAAAGATATGATAGTACCACTAAGTTGCGGGCTAGCTGTAGACTCGGATATGTCGTCTTCGTCTTTCTTCCAAAAGAGACAATAAATATACATAATGACAACCAGGAGATTGCAAACGGATAGCGTTACTCCTGCCTGGTAGATAGTACAGTCTTTGAATAATACAAATGTGTAAACCCAATTAAAGGTAACTTACCATTATATCCGTGGCAAGCCCGATGAGTAACCCTCTGTAGACATAAAGAATCCTTGCGTTAAACACAAGAACCGCATAGACGATGCCGGCTAAAGTGCTCAAAACACTCGCAGCAAAAATCGTCAAAACTAGACATCGTTGGCTCCTGGGTAACCCAACATTCCACAGCATCTGTACCGGGACGGCGACTAGAATTGTATCTCCAATTATGTCACCTATGAAACCAACAATCGACACTATGCGGCCTTGAGTACGAATACAATAACACTTACTACATAAACTGATGATGCCGACCGTTCTTCCAAGGTAACATTGAATGTGGTTGTTATTATTGTGCCATGATGTATCACGGCAGCACACCCAGATCTTTTGAATTACGAGAGCGCAACACACCAAAATAAAACAGCAAGACAAGACGAATAAAGACCGCCGTACTCGGGTTTTGGGGAGAACTAGTCGCGAAATCGACATGGCAATACTAATACGAGCTGTCCTAGACGTTTGATGGATGTAAAAAAACGTTAATGAAGGGTGCCAACTAGATCACTCGCCAGACTATTACAGGAAATGAGATGGCTTGGACCCAAAACATTGCTATACGGGTAGACCGAGTCGACGGTGACACTATGTAATAACTCAACCACTGACTTGACCTCTGGGGTGTTAAGAGCGAAGAAGACTCACCATTGTGACCAGAACCGTCGCCCTTCAGCCAGAGACTAATCAATTTGAGGATGTCGAAGATAAGTGCCACAAGCGCCCAAAAATCATCCCACCACAACCTATCTCGTCGTCGGCGATGATAGAGGCGAAATGTGGTTGTAACTATTGCTATTGAATGAAAAAGGGTCCCTATGCCTACATTGCCATGTGTTTAAATATTAAGGTCTCATAAGCGCAAATGGGGCCGTACTTGTTCTCCCTGAGAGTGAAATTGGAACAGTCATCCCTCCTACCGACTCGGTAGGAACACAATGTCGGGCTTGGGGACAATTTGACGGGACGGATACTGCGAATATGGCGTAAGCAAATTATATCGGCATTAGTTCAAACCCTTGAAGCTAGGCACTCGCTGTAAAATACCAATGACTTGTCAAATTTGAGGCCGCTATAGGTACCGGGTTTATATGACAGCACTCCAACTCGCACGTCGGGATTACCGGAGCTGGAATATGCACTAACGCGATGAAGGGAGCTCTAGCCCCAC
Source organism: Collybia nuda (assembly GCA_015584075.1). Lineage (NCBI taxonomy): Eukaryota > Fungi > Basidiomycota > Agaricomycetes > Agaricales > Clitocybaceae > Collybia > Collybia nuda. The sequence continues at coordinate 115,035 of MU150283.1, forward strand.
ACTGCCAAAGCCAATTCAACGGCAAGTGATATATGACGGATCCGAATGAATTCTTGAGTATGATAGCGATTTGTATGTTGCTGGCTTACAACCAACGAGATGTCGGCTACAGGATGAGAATAACACCGCTGACAATCAGCAGGCGTGGTTTCGCGAAGTATGACTGCCCTGAAGACACCACAGCTTCTCTTGCTCTATTTGGGAGGTTGAACCTGCTCCAGCTAGGATCGAGACCTTCGGGCTAGTGATCGGAGGTTAAGACTAGGTACCGAAATTGTCCCTGAATATGGCCATCATACAATATCAGGAGAGAAAGCTCGAAATTGACCTATCGGCTCGAGAGAGCATCTAGAATATATCTAATATCGCTCATATTCGCCTGGGAACTATCGTTAGTATCAATGAAGTTAGAACATAATCAAACAGATAAACCTTTGTCGCTACAGATGTGGTTTATCTGCGCCCCTGGATGATTATGGCATTACAAATTAGAATGGGTTATGCGGCTAATTCAAACTGTGTTTGACCAAAAATTCTGAGTTGTTTGCACCTTCAAGTGTCTAGATCGTCCACGTTGAGTGGATACTCTAAGATCGTCGGTTCCCAGTAACGTCGTATGTACCGGAAAAAGGTAGCATTACTATTGATATCTTATGAGAAATGTTGAGGCAAATTTTTGTACCGAAAAGTGGCTCTTGCGTTTTGTTGGGTTGGAGATTAACAGAGTTCACCTGAGTCCTTTCCCCGTTGGAGAGTAGTTGAGCTCATGGCCATGATGGTTGAATAAGAACTTCAAACATAGTCACGATCATGATCAGCAACCAATGGCTTCGGCAGACCCACCACAAACCCGAAAGATGAAGCTTACGTAATATAAAAAACCCCGAGAATGGCCTTTAACCGCACGTAAACGAGAGTGAGCAAAGGTTTAACCAAGCCGGGTGCGTCGCGCCCCGCAAATCCAGAAAATCGTTACTCGGTATGAAATGCAAGATGTCGGGGTGAGTTTTATAATATATATAATTATCAAATATTTATTCAAACCGGGGAAGAACGGCTTTAGATTTCATGATAAGCCACCCCCCCGGCTTGACAGTCAACCTTCATAACTTCTTCGAGACCTTGGTGACGGAGCCACACATCAGGGGATACATTGGTTCAGTGAAGTTTAAACTTACCCATGACTTCAAAGAATTGCTTCGGGCCCATCCCTAACGCTGTGGGGACATCAGAACCAGTGGTTTTGAGGGACTCGAGGGCTGCTCGGATGCCATGGATTGCAGGGACGGCCGATATCAAAGGAAAGACTGGATTCAGGTTAGTGACACGGTATACCCACAATAAAACGTTGAAATCTCACTTGCTATCTTAACGCCCAATGCCTTAGCATCTTCGACAGTAAAATCTGGTGTAGAACCTCCATGGACGATATTGAGGAGTAGCTTAATACCCTATCAGGCTTTCAACGTGCGCGAAGGGTATACGATAAACTGACTGGCGTCGGTTTCACTGCTTCGACAGTGTAGGCTACCTCTTCTCGATTTCTAACACCTTCCAAAAACGCAACTGTAGCCCGAACGGGGTGCGTATCGTTTATCAAAGATCATACATAGGTCCATCAACATACCATCGGCCCCTGCTGCGACAGCAGCCTTCAGCCTTTTCATAGCTTCGTCCATACCCTGTCCCTGAAGTGCATCAGTCCTTGCAATTATTACAATATCGGATCCAGAAATTTTCGCACGCGCAGCCACGGCGGCGCGAATACGACCGATAAATTCTGGCAGTGGTGCGAGCTCTTTACCGAGCAGGTGCCCACATCGTTTTGATTGAACCTACAGGTAATGACTTTAACGGCCTAGGACAAGAAAATCTGTCGCGACATACCTGATCCTCAATGTGCAAACCTGCAACACCCGCTCGTATATAGGCATCAACTGTTCGAGCCACCATGATTGGTCCGCCGAATCTACAGATGCCACGCGCTAAATTTGTGACCATGCGGGTCTTATAGTAATACACACCCGGTGTCGGCGTCACAAATAAGTGGGGTTTGTGGAGATATTCCCGCAATCATCGTCGCATTCTAGTGATGTGTACCGATGATTTTCTGTGTTCACGTGGAGAACTAGCCCCCCGAACCTGAATGAAGTCATTCTGTGTGGCGATAGCCAGATCAGGCTGCCCTAACATAGATGCCGTTGTCGATGCGCCACTCATATAGAGGGTACTAAACCCTGCCTGGAGGGCGAGTCGAGCAGATATGCCATCATATACGCCTGGGATTTAATTTAGATTGTAAACTGTCAGGTTTGTGAATTCAGTTCATACCTGGCGCGATCTGTAGTGCATGATATAATCAGGTTAACCGACATAAGATACATACGAAGGAGTGGACAGCGGAGCGGCAGCAGTTGATAGACTTGAACATAAACATACAATTAGATCATCATTACTGAGCAATTCGCGCAGGCGGTGAGCGGGTCGTTGGACGACGGGTATGTCATTGTCAGTCCCAGGCACCAGACCGTCCCTAGGTGTCATTGAATAAAGAAAGAGCCTAAACATATCCATCAGTTGTTGACACGTTTCAAGGCATTCTGAAAAAAATCAGGAGTCAGCTAACCTCGAACTTGTATAGTAGCGACTCTCAGATGTGGTTTGGGAAACCACGAAAGAATACGGGCTATGGGAGCAAGCACATAAACTAAGGAGATGTTTTGTATATATTTTCCTGAACCACCTAATCGAAACTTAATTTGCACCATCGTGACCTCGGAGGACTCGCTTATCTCCTTCTCCGGCGAAGGAGTAGCCGGAGTTGTTACCAGTGGCGTTCGTTCAATATAAACTCCCACTCTCGACAAGATGGCTGGGAAAATCAGAGGATTGTCGTATTAGTGTATAAGTAATTGAAGAAAAGTATTCTTGACGAGCTTGAGAAAAAAGAATGTGAGGCGCGGCAAGCTAATCGCCGTGTGTAGTGAGCCTTGAACAGCTGGGTGGTGATTTCGGGGAAAATGTCGACTGAGATGAGGAAACTGGCGGTCCCGTGTACTGTGATCGTTCAAAGTATCTTGAGGCATATGCAGATGTATCGACGAATTGTACGTCTGAAAATTGGGTCAATGCAATGGCGGTAGGTTCGGGCACTGCCTGTGAGGGTTTGCTACGGGTCTCGGAGGGTTCAGAGACGTCTTCGTCTTCGTCTTTCCAGAAGAGGCAATATAGGTAGGTGACAACAACCAATAGGTTGCAGACGAAAAGGGTCACAGCGGCCTACATATAAATAAATTGTCATGCCTTTCATATTGATCGTTACTATACCTTGATGTTCGCGGAGAGTCCTATGGCGTGTGACCAGTTGGTGGAACGTGATATCTGTGCACAGAAGACAAAGACAGCATAGACGACACCGGCAAGAGAGCTCAGAATGCTTGAGGCGAATACCGAAAGAATTAGGCGCCGTTGGGTCCTGGGGAGTTTGACACGCCATAGCATATGAAGGGGGATAAAAACTAAACAAGTATCAGCTGTAATATCCACTATGTCACAGATCAGCCATCAGAAAATTTCACGAGAAAAAAAACTCGTACAGCATAGACTTAGAATACCTACTCCGTTCCCTAAATAGCACTGGACGGCGCGATTGCGATGCCAGGATGTGTCTCGACAACATACCCAGAGCTTTTGGATCACAAGGGCCAGCCACATTAACCCGAACCAAATGTTCAGCGCATATAGATATTTTCGTTCCCTGGTTTTTGGGGGAACCAGGCGGGTAATAGACAAACCAATGCTTATTCTTGCTGTCCTGTAAAGATTGATCGGTTGGGAGCTATCATATAATGTTTTATATATTCATATCCACTAACCACACTACTATGGGGAAAAGCGTTGCCGTAAGCCAAAAGATAATGATTCCCTGGTGAACGGATTCGGTGGTCGGCTGGGCGAGGCCTTGACTCTGTTAGAAAAAAGGAAAAGGAATGAAAATAGAAATATCACCTCTGTTATCACGTCGTATCCACGGTGTAACGGCATATACCGTATCGCAAAGTGCAGAAAGTAAGGCCCAATGATCATCCCACCATGCCCGGCGTTTGCGATGGCGGTGATAAACTCGGAAACTTGTGCATCCAATACCCAAGGTGTGTAAAACGGTAGCTGTCGCTGGAAATTGAAAACCGGACTTTGCTTAGTATGACACAAATACAATAGCGTGAATAAAATTACTTACCCCTCCAAGCTGTAAGGGAAACGTTTGGTCCTACAGCCATTGTGCTTCGCTCCACTGGCGAAAAGAGTTGCGATTGGTGTGTGGAAGGGAGACCCTGCAAACTTCGTGTTGAATAATCTTGAAGACGTTTGGTAAGGCGCGCACGAGCCCGAAAATAGGGCAGGGAACATACATCACGAATTAAATTCCGACAAAGCAGCGACAGAAATTCGGTTACACGCTGTATGCATGTCGTAAACATAATGATTCCGCATTGGGGAAGGTTCCAAAAACCTCGTTTGGCTTGGAGTTGACCTCGTACCCATAAAAACACAAGGCTACCAGAACACACAAATCTCTTTCTTTCGCATTTTACGACTAGCCACATTGTCATCCTTTCATCTCACCGCATACTACACTACCTGGACCGATATACACACTAATAATGCCGAGATTTGCACGGGACGGAGTTGATCGCTGATGTGAAGGTAGGGTCGATAAGGAACTATCCGGGAAGGTCCTACAAGGTCTTGTGGCTCTGTAGCCGGTATATAGTTCATGAAAGAACCTTACCACCCTGACGCTGGTTCTCCTTAGATCACATGTACGCTGAGTTGTACATAATTCCATCAAGAAAAATCTCACTGAAAGATTACTACGTCTCCGTGATCGGGATGATTTGAGCTCAAGCAAGGATAACAACACGACAAGGTGCATAAGGCTGTATGGGCATGACATATAGCATGTATTTTGTGTTAATGGCATTGCGATATGTAGAGATGAACACTGAAACGTGACGACGCAGGATGACCGGGTTAAGCGCTTTATGCCTCGGCAGTCGGCTTGGCCTTCTTGGTTGCCGTTGTGTTCTCTCTGAGGGTGAAGTTAGTCACGAAGAAGACAACTAGAGTTTTAACGTGATTCAAAAATATAAAAGTTACCTGAATCCGTTCTTGAACCTCCTCGACACCCCTTTCAGGTGCCTCATCCTGCCAGTGCCTGTGGTCTTTCTGCGCTTAGCCTTCTGTCCCCACTCGTACGATCTCAACTTCGCGGACGGATATCCACATTGAGCACAAGCTATCTCGGTGTCATAAGCATATCGTCTAAAACTGGTTGACTCTGGGCGCACTTTTATGCTGTCTATGGAAGGCTCTGTTCCCGCATCGCCGGCAGAGCGTGTGTGACTTTGTGTGTCTCTTACTATAATAGAATGTTTTGGTTACAAAAGGTTACAGGATTCTGGATAGTAACACATACCCAAAGGACGAAGTACCTAGGTAAATCGTACAGATCAAAAGTAAATTACTTGAACTCGAGAAGTATGAAACATTGTAAACGAACCTTTCGTCTGTTAAGGCAAATGCAGATATATTAGTATGAGATTATGTGGGGTAGAAAGGCAAGTGGATGAGTATGGCTTTGTGCCCAGCCGCGAAACCACCGTCCATCCAACCACATCCAAAAACTCCGGCGTTAATCCATCGTTCCCAACCGTCCAAATCCTCCCATATAGCAATCCGGTGGACCTTAGACATAGATGTAGCGTCCGGGAGAGTAAAAACTCACCATCTCGTCGTGTTCTTGAGGATTTTAGTGTCGGTGGGGGATTGGGGGCCAAAATCAGGTATTTAGTTGGAGTGGTGGACGATCGTGGGAATTTCTCCGCATTTGGGAAATTGCCGGATCCCAATCACGAACATCTGAACACTTTGGCCTCTCAGCTCAGTTCGTATTCAATTAATATCCTCTTCTGTTTCTTGGCTGGTCGGTCGACTATAACAACGTGGAAAACAGATAGTCTTAGTATCCGTGTGGGCAAGGCCCACCCTACATACCTGCTAGCCTCTTCTGACTACTGTTGAGAGTACAAGAGTCTTTAAGTTGGGGGGCTCGGACATTTTATCAGTTCGGTCATTGCTAATTTTCGAAGGCACGAGGCCCTTTATTGTTTCGACGTGCATTTATGGACTACTCTGATCAGCCTTTCAAAAGTTCACCCTTAACGCCAAAGGTCGGGCTATATACACAAAATGGTTACTTTGGTGCTGTCACTCCCGACCTCGCTGATTCTCCTCGTTCACCTCCACATCCTGGAATACCCGCATGCAAATAAACCGGAGTACGACCATAACATCTTCAGTTCTCAGGCTCGCGGGCTACGGGACCGGATTAAGACCCTGGAAGACATATGTTATTTTCTTGTCGGCCGGTTAGAAGGAAACGCAAGGACGGTGCGCCGCTACTGAATCAAATACATGAAAGCGCCATTCACAGGGTACAGATCTTACCAAGTTATCCCTGCGCGCAACCGTCAGATACCGTCGCCTTTCGTACTTCACTCGCAAAATACCTTGAAACATTGAGACATCAGTCCGTGTTTCCTTCATCGAAGGTATCGGTAGGGGCTGGCAATAAGGTTGGGGGGAAGTCGGATGGAGTAAAAAGTGGTGGTTCAGCATGGTGGTGGAAAGATGTCTTGGTGCGGAAGTCGCTTCTAGAAGAATGTTCAGGCGAAAAGTGAGCTTCTAATCACGTCAGATAAACCCTCCTCACTATAAGATTATAGATTCGAACGTCTAATACTCTCCGTTTCAACTCACGCACTTCTAAAAGGCGTGGCATCATCTGCGATTGTACTACCAGATGACACAACAGTATGCCACCACTCAAATAGCATATCATCGCTTGACTCATTTCATAGAGACTATTTCGTACACAGCCTAACATGTACACTGGACTCTTGTTTAAGTCCAAGTCTAGGCGACACGTATGGTCACATTCGGCTGCGCTTCTTCTCCAACGCCAAGGTTCCTGTAAATCCTTACGTGTCAGTACTTGTGCACTCGTCTTGAAACATCGAACTATGATGTAATGAGATCCTAGGAACTCCTAGAGTCACACGGCGGCGTCTCAACCTCCAAGTACTCTCATCTTGAGACCGAGCGCTTGGTATCTCTTGTGACCTCGAAATTGAATGATCTCCATGATAAATTATGGTATGCCCAAGCAGGGCGCTTGGCACTTCAGTTCCTAGCGCGACTTTATGGCTTGACAAGTCCAGAGACTTTGGGCGTCCCTCACACCGATCCTGAGGACTCTACAAACTTCAAGGTGTGTTTCACTTTCTTGATAAATAAAGCCTTCTCTCTGTAACGCAGGCCCTGTTCCAGAATCCTACGACGCCACCCCAGCCACTTCCAATAGCGGCCGCTCACCACCCTGCGAACCTCAAAAAGCTTCGGAAACCCGTTTTCTCATCAACGAAGAAATTACGTGGAGGAAATCAGGTTGATGGGAAGGGAACATTTGTTTCAGCACAGCCTAATCATTCTCAGTCGGTTGCCGAGGTCACCCTATCAGGCTACCTCGATTCTGAATTGGGAAGACAACGGGAAATAGTCGGGGCTCTCGCGAAATTGAAGGAAATTGGACAGGAATTACTGACCCGCGCAAAAACCCTGGAAGATAAATATAAATCGAAAGCTGGACGCTCTACCCTGACGTTATGGCAGCCAAGTGGTGGGTCACCAGCGACCATAATCAATTTCACTGTATATTTATGTTTATTATGTATATTGTTATGTCGATTCTCACTATGAAACGCTTTCACAGGTCAAACCAACCCCGGAGCTTCTGTCTTCTCTTTCGCTTCATCCGCCATTCAGTAATTCTTCCCTAGAATCACAGATAGATGACATACGAGATTCCATACTGCCGTCTTATCCTATCATCCCTGACCTCTTTGGCCCTCGGCTACCCTATAAGGATGAGCGTTCCAACTCAGACGTTCAGATCTCTAGGATCCCCCGTGCTAATACTCAAATTCTTGCGCTGCGCTCGCATGCTTCGGAGTCCAACTCAAAATCGGCGCTTATTACTTCGACCCCCTCTCTTACTCTCAAAAATAGTCGTAAGGTCCCGTTGAATGATGGGACAATTAAAAGTACTATGCGATGGGGGTCGAAAACTCCTCGGAAATCCATTCGCTTCTCCCTCGCTGTCAACAGTCGCCTGTCACTATTTCCGAGTGAAGAGGAATCGGACGAGGGTGATGCTTTCGAAGACGAAATCAACCGCGTATGTAGTCTCTACTTGTGATATGGGAAATTTTGGCCGTTTACTGACATACCGATAGATTGTGCATGGGATAGAGGATGAGTCGATGGAAAACATAATTGTTCCTGTAACACCTAAACCAAAGGCGCCGCCGGTGAACCGGATTTTCACTGGTACGAAAGGCTCTACAGCCAAGCGACCGAAACAATCATACCCCATGGTTTTCCACGAGCCTTCTGTCGCCCTCCCATTGTTAATTGCTGCATCAACGTCCCTCGATGGACTTCTAGTAGATAGTAGTGATGAAGAAGGCGATCTGACAGACCAAGGCACACCAAACCAGAAGCTTTTTGATAATACTGCTGACGGGAACGAAGGATACGAGAATGAAGCCCCAAGTATGACGTTACGTGACATCCTTTTACGGGCCGACACTACGGACTTTGACCTTTTGGGTGAGTTTGGTCAATGTTGATTCCTTGGTTTGATACCAAATTTTTTGAATAGATGAGGATGGTGAAGATGGATTAGAAAATGAATCGTTCGAGTGGGATTAAATCACCTATCGGTGTGATTCTAGGTGGAGGATTTTATACCAAAATAAAAATAAAAATATTCTATAAAGTTGAATAAGGGTTTGTTTTTACTGTATCCAAAATTTAGGTGACGGTAATGCCTTGGGTCCCGCTCAGTAAAAAATAAAGTCAAACTTTAGTCATGAGATTTAATTTTGCCCAAATGTAATTGTCAAGAGCCAACCACAAGTAGTTAGAAATCATTCATTTCCTCCCAAATGGCCAAATCCACATTGAAAGTTGATAAAATCTTGATTTTGGATTACCTTTTTTACTGACTTTTGTGTGACTTTTCGTTGACTTGGTTAAATTCTTGGACTAAACACTGACTAAGCATGACTTTACTTTTTACTGAGGGTCCCGCCCGTCAGCCCGACACATCCCGACGCCCGCCATTATGATCGCCGCCTGCCTAGCTCAATTGGTTAGAGCGTCAGACTCTTAAGAATGCGATATCAGCATTGTTAAGATATATCTGAAGGCTGCGAGTTCGACCCTCGCGGTGGGTTACTGTTACTATTTTTCGTCACTATTTTTCAAATTGCAAGATCAAAAATCGCACCCCAAATTTGGAAACCCCGCCTTTTTCCCACATTTCCGGATATTTCCGCTTACCAGATTTAATAATTATATGGCTATCCCTTTTGCTACTATGTTAGGGGGCATTGCTTGTAAAATATCCAAGGAACAGTATGTAGGTGAATCCTCTAGAAATTCTCAGTTCCAAGAGAAGAAGATTGAAAATAAAGAGACTAGGCCAAAGGGATGTGGGTCACGAGGTCATCAGGGCCAAATATCAACCAAACTCCTTGAAGTTAAAACACTACTATCATCACCACCAGCTGTGGCTCACACTGATTCCATTGACACCGAACACTCACACATGACTGCCAAAGACGATTTCTTGGAGCTTCATGTTTATAACACGAGAAAGGCGATAAAACACGAACTCATTACAATCAAGAATATTCCTCGACCCGACGCACTCCTCCAAAGATTCATAGATACACTAAGGCAGAGTCATCGATTAAAATATTTTGTGGGTACAGCGGTGTACATACCCACAGCGAGTCATGTGTATCTCTCGTCGGAAGATGAAAACTGGGCGGAGATGGTGTGTACAGACGGAACTGGACCACTTACGGACCCGTCAGAAGTGTATGTGTAATTCTGGGTATACACCCTGAAGCTGACTTTTGCATCACATCACTCAGCAACGCTGTAAGCGGCGATCCCTGCTATCCTGAGGGACGGTTTGTCGGTCTCAACGTCTATAACACTACGGGGGGAGGTGTATACCAGTCCATAAAGCCAAGAGACAGTTCCGCTGTTCATGCTCGTCTACTTCGACGTTCCCTGGAAGCTCTCACATATTGCAACGGAAAACAATTCACCATTCAAAATGTTACCTATACTGACGACGATGCCACTATCAATATCTCAACAACAGATACAACCTGGATACAAGGTTTAGATGAAGTGCTTCGAGGACTTCCTTAACCTATATTAACTTAGGAGGAGTTCATATTCTATGGAAACTAGGCTGTGTGTAGCCATCACGTTCTTTCTAATGCGCCAAACAAGGGTCAGGGACCAAGGTCGCCGGTTTGGGAGCGATATCCAACCCTTGATATACGATATGTCGGGTTGTTACTTTTGGTGGACGAAAATCAATCACATTGAATCCGATCACGGCCGCTTCAAACCGCGTGTAGGCCACGTTGTATCCGGACTAGTTTCTACAGTATGATATCTACCTTGACGACAACTCTTTCCTTCTCGTCCTTACAATAATCACTTCTCTGCGACCCTAATCATCCAAATATGTCCAAAGAAACTTCTGACGAGGAGCAGTACTTGGAGCTTTACCTGTACAACACCAACAGGAATATCAGATGGGAATCACAAACGTCCACCGGTAGCGATGCAGGTCCTGATTCCCTGCTCGAGGAATTCATGAACGTGCTAAGGAACTGCGAGAAGTCGAAACGCTACGTCACGTCAGCAGTTTGCACCCGCCGGTCCGGATTAGTCTACGTATCGTCAGAGGATGATAATTGGGGGAGCACGACACCTGATCTCCCGTCCAGCTCACCTACCAACTTTGTGTACGCAAGAACATAAATATAATCTTGTGTCATTAAGATTAACTTACATGTATCTATGGATTTCTTATTCGTACAGTCAAGTCACAAACGAACAATGTGGTCGCTCCCTCGACCTCCATATCTATAACATTAATGGAGGCACTATCCACAAGACGACGCTACCCAATGAAAGTCCAGCCGCACACTTCCATTTCCTCTGGTACTTCCTATCCGTTCTTGAATATTGCCGCACCAACACACAACTAATGGTCCAGAACGCTGCTTACACTGAAGGAGGCGCCTCCATTAACATACTCGGAGCCGATGCAGAATGGTTAATGGGTTTGGATTCGATGCTCAAGAGGGAAGCTTAGCTAGGAATGTTACTGTAGCAATGGAACAGGACAAAAACCGCATAAATAATTACCACTGATTCAAATACAGTGCACCGCCTCAGATATTCGGAGACCACTTTAAGAAACCCCACGGGCGGGACCACATATATTTAAGGCTACTTCAACATGCAGTACACCTTAAGGCTCGTGTAAAAAGCTCAATTGTTAGATATGATTGCACTTCCGAAGACATCTAAAGCTGCAAGTTGGCCCCATGTCGTGAATCCCTGGGGCGGACCGTGCCAGTTAGATGAATAAGTGCTTCCATTCGCAGCAAGGTCAAGAAGGGCATTGTACTATAAGTTGGTCAGTTTCATTACATGATTAAAATACAAGCGGGTTTACCTGAACATCAATATAACTATGAATGAGAATACGGAGATTGGTGTTCGAGGGATTTCGAGCAAAAGCTTCGTAAAGTCCTCGAATAAATATAGCTAGAAGATTAGGTGGTTAGATTCTATTGTCGCAACACATAAACTAATCCAGAATACCTTTAAATCCAACACCGTCGTTGTTGCTGGAGGTGCTTACACCTTCTGTAATGATTCCATCGCTTCCCTGCCAGGCAGAGAATTTGACTGCTGTGGCGACGATGTTGACCATTCTGATAAATTTGAGTTACCAAAGATTATTTAATAACGGTGTCTAAATCTTACAATGTCCTCCATTGCGAATCTCCAGTGACGTCCGCCAAGACACTGAGACCTTCGACAAACTTGCCACTGTTATAGGTGAAGAGCCAGTTTGCTGGTGACCTTGAACAGTCATGGGCGTTGACGGTGTCGAGGACAATATTGCCGTTCAAGTTGTGAGACCTGAGCCAGTTAGCACTTAGAATGGCCGCATTTGTATATTTGGCATCCTTGGTAATCTCAGCGAGGTATGCAGAGAGGCTTATGCCATGTTAGTTTAACGTAGCTGGTTTGTGGAAGATTATGCATACGTTACATATAGACTGGGATGAACTTTTGTGAGAAATAATCACAGGAGAGTGTCAGGGGAAGGCTAACCCAGTAGTAATTGAATTGATTGATTGATCATCTGACGTAGGGCGCTGTAGAATGAGTCAATCAAAGATAGTGGTACGCACGGTACATAAAAACATGTGACACATACCCAGAAAACGCCACCGGCCATGGTCACTAAAAGCTCAGTCAGAGAATGCAAACTCCACATCGAAAAAACCTACCCCCGTCACAAGTGGAAGAGAGTGTGAAGGACTTGTTTGGGTTTCTACCCGCGCTTGCCTGGGAAGCCGTCACCACACTTAGGGTCTATGGTTAGACAATGTGTGAATGCCCGGGAATGCGAGTTACTCACTAGTTTGTGACATGGTTCCAGGTGGTGACTGCATTAGCCAATAAAGTTGTATCCCCATATGCCCGATATGCATATACAGCGGCCTGAGCCCACCACCTATAAGTCAATTTTTTAGATAGGGTGTAAGTCAAAATATCTTGGCCTTACATTGCATCATCATTGAACTATCGGCATTATTGAATTATCAGGTAAATAATCAAATATGTGATTACAATAACATACACTGAAATCAAACTGTTTCAAGCACTGAAATAGGGATAATAATTTTGACCTACCCGAATTGATCATAGTTTGCTCGAAGCTTGAACACATTCTTGAGGTTATTTACAACCTGCACCTTGTTGACCGTTGTTCCTGCGAAACGGTCCTGGTTGGCCATAGCTGACCATACGTTGCCCGATTGCCAATATCCGATACCTGTTAAGTATTATTTGAGAACTCCACACTTCAAGTACCGAAACTTGCCATTGAACTCCCCATTCGCTGAATTTAACTGGGGAAGGATACTATTGATCGCATTCTGCGCGATAGAGATACGTTCCGAAAGTGGGCGAGTATTACTAAATTTCTGAAATTCTGTCAGAGATAGAAACAGTACTCGGAGCTCAACGTACCCGCCAGGAAGTTGGGACAGACAGATCTTGGGCTGTAGCGAGTTTAAGCAAACTGAGGGCCAAGCAAAGGAGAGGGGTTGAAATCAGCATCTTGGACGTCCGAGGGCCAAGAACACGGTCTCTGGTGGAATTTCGGCGTCCCCAACTATTTATGTAACTCCTGCTGAGACGTTGCATGACAACGTGGCTTACGACGACGAAGGGGCTGAAATTCCGAGCATGTGGGCCCCATACATTACATCAAGCAAATGATCATGTTACAACACACGGGGATTGCACCGATTCTCGAGTTAACGGCGAGTGTGACCGAATTTGCAAGAAGTATGACCAAGTGATTTTGCTGCGCGTGGTCAAAGGCAGTGTCGGAATAGCATGACCTTGACGTTGGAAGCAGAGCATATGCATATGGTAGAGTCAAACCAAAGATGGCAGTGGCAATGAAATGAATTTCTCAAGAAAATGCGTACATGAAACGACGTGACGCTCACTGGCAAGTCTGCTACAAAAAGTTTAGAATCGAGTTTATTTTGGAGAGTCCATGATAACTCCAAACATGTCCAAATAGCAATTGGGTGTATCAGCGTGGCCTTTAGCAGTGGCACTTATCTTTCTGGAAGCGATTCCTCCCAGTTCAAATGGCACCAGTCCTTCAAAATAAAAAAGCGAGGGACCAGGTTAAAGTTTTCCTCGCGAAAACAGGCCTTTGGAACATCAAACCTGGGGAATGTACTATTCTCCGAATTCCACATGCTTTCTGGCTCCAATACAACTCACGCAAGACTCGTGCCCTTGATAGAACGTTCGGCGAGGAATCACGGCCCCGTGTCGTACTCCCGCTTCGCAAGTGACTACCATACTTTCAAAAATAAATGCTGAGAACTAGACTGATACCGGTTGAAGCTCCCGTGTCGCCCCTTGTGGTAAAAGGCTACCATAGACTTGATAAATTTAGTTATATCAGTCATATATCCACATCTACTAGACAACTTCAAATGCGGACTTGATTCCCCAGTATAGGACTAGGAAGGGTGGAAACTCATTACCCATGTGTGTCCGAAATTTCGGTGCTTCTATTTTGCCTGCTGATGAAATACATACGATGCCAGACGCCCAGCAGAAGCACAACCCGAACTCCCTGAATCTCATCCGAATTTTGACAGAACTTGCACATGGAAAAAATCACATCGACTGTAAATAAAAGCACCATCAATTACTGAAAAATATGTGAGATCATGCGTCTTTCACTTTCCATTTTTACTGCGCTGCTTTATGCAAGCAGTGCGCTTGCTGCCAATAGTTTTGCTGGCGCAAATGTATGAGTTATTCCTGGTGTAACCCGTATCCACATCTTGATCGCCCTCTCAGAACTACTACGCTTTCAGTCTTCCGGATACCGAAAGACATGCTCTCCTTGACGGAATGAAGGCTGCCGGTATGAAAGTACGGCCTGATTCTTCCTCTCAAAAGTGATTGGCTGAATTTACGCGACGTAGGTACTGCGAACTTGGGTTACGGGACATGAAGCCGGACAAAAGGGTAGCAACAACCGCAAGGTTTTGGACCTTGAGGCTAATGGGATTCGTAATTACAACGATACTATCTTGGACCTCATTGATCAATTGATGGTGACTGTTTCATCTATCGATCATACACATGTATTTTCTGAATCTAGTGGTATGTGATTCGACAGGTTGATGCCCATGATCGAGGTAATGAACACCGTACACAAATCGACTTTTGTATTCGCCGGGGCTCACCTCATCCCATACAGGAATCAAACTTTTGATAGGTGCGTTTTTTTTTACCAACGACATCCGGATTTGATCCAATGTAGTGCGGCATCGGGTTATTAGGAATGCATGACAGTGAGTTGCCGGAGTGTGATTTCAAGGCTCCATTAAAATTCAAGCTTATTTTTAGAGAACAGTCTACAAGCGGGAGATGTTTACGGCCGTAAATATGGACAGTACAACTTTTACACCGACCCCAGTAAGCTTGCCTACCGTTTGACGTGATTGACGTACTGGTCTAATTGTCCCCCTGAGATGCCATCGACGACTTTAATCAACGTATCACACACATTCTTAATATCCACAAGAATAAGCTCCTGGGTAATAAGCCATGGAGCGAACTATCTGCGCATATATTTGGACTGGAAGCTCAGAATGAGTAGACAATCCTCATGGCAAATTTATTGCAATCATTAACATCTAGTGAATCAGGCCCATGATATTTGACCAGGCATTCTATTCGGTCTGTATGCTTGATGCGTGTTTATTTCTTCAACCTAATGTTTCATCTTTTGTTAGAGCCATCTTTCGTGGATTTGTAACACCGCGCAGCAGGTTTGATCTTATTTTATCTCTATATCACGTCCCCCAACATGATCGATAGATCCGTAATAATGTTGGTGATCGCAACCAACTCATATTTACCGGCGGCGGGTCAGCGGCATCCAGTGTCCAATCCGTGTTCTTCGGAAGCTCATGCCCCGCGATTGATGTCGTAGCCATACATGATTATAACGAGTAAGCCTGTACCAATTACAAGTGTATTATCTACTCACCAACTTTCAGTGACTATGACAATTTCATGACCAACGCTGTAAGTCAAGCAAGGACGGCCGGAAAAAAATTAGTTATCGAAGAGTGGGGCTCCTTGGTTGGTAGTGGTAGAACTGCCAATCTGCAGTCAAATATCCAAAAAATCAACAACTATAAAGTTCCCTGGTTCTACTGGGAACTGATCACCAATCCGGATCCGCACCAGGGAGAAGACTATGAGGTTTGCAGGTGCCATTCTATATCATAACAAACGATTCACGGCGGTCCGCTCTAGATACAGGTCAATGGTGCAGATTGGGGAACACTTTCAAGCGGCTCTTTGGCTACTGCAGGCCTCACAAATGCTCCCTTCGATTTTGGGCCATCTCTTGCGCTTTGAAAGATTGCGAACCCAGTCAGTAGGACGTGGAGTACTCATCACGTGGGAAGATTGTTCTTGTCACGAGGTCTGAAGGATAGTCGTAAAATCTAATCTTATTACTTGTCAGTATCCTTTACCTCTTCCTCAATCATATCCGAGATCTGTCATGCCCAGACGCGCTCCATTTATCGTAATAGAGGGCCTTGACCGGTCTGGAAAGTCGACTCAAACGGCCTTGTTGCTTGAACGGTTCAAGGCCGCGGGTCTCCCTGCCAAACTGATTAAATTCCCTGGTACATAATCGGTCCTATGAACGTCCATCGAAGCTAACGAGGTTTTACAAAACAGACCGTACTACTTCTATTGGTCGGATGATAAACTCGTATCTTCAATCCGAATCGGACCTCGATGACCGTGCCATACATCTATTGTTTTCTGCTAACCGATGGGAGCTCGCGTATGTTCACAACCAATGGGTGATCTGGCGAATACTTTATCTTGTGTTCTTGACCCTTAATTGTAGCGCATCAATCGAGCAAACGCTCAGCGATGGTATAACAGTGTTGTGTGATCGATATGCATTCTCCGGGATCGCATTCTCTGCTTCTAAAGGTTTATCGTATAAGTGGTGTCGGTCACCAGACATTTATCTTCCTGCACCCGATGTAACGCTTTTCTTGGATATAACGCCGGAGAAAGCTAAGGAGAGAGGTGGTTATGGTGAGGAACGATACGAGAAGGAAGATATTCAAGTGAGAGTCCGAGAAGTTTTTCGACGGATTGGGAAGGAGATGATAGATGATGGTGGAAACTGGATAGAAATAGATGCTGGGCGAGAGAGGGAGACAGTTTCAGAGTCGTTATGGACACTTGTGGAACCGTTGTCGAAAGGCGTCGAAGGGACTGTCCAGCGGTTGTGGAGTGAGGAAGGTCAATAATCTTGTTTCAGAGCTCAAATATTTTAAAAAACATTCTGGGGTAAGCGAGCTGAATGTGTTGGAACATTCCTCTTTTCCCTAAGGCCAACCAAACGGGGTTCGATTTATTGAATGGGCGACGTGCCCAAAGTCTTTTCGTGAGGTATATGTGAATGAGTGTTGTAGGTAGTTATCTTGGTATGTAGCGTTTATGTAGAATTTCAGAGTATGGGGATGGTGTAGGGATGGTGTTACAACAAGTCAAAAAGAAGGGATAAATGGAGAAAGGAAAAAGAGGAACCAAAGATCGTGGAAACGAGGGCTGTATGTAATAATGCCTCGTAATCGATACTAAACACCACCCACCCCTGCATTTAGCTTCCTGGCCCAGTCCCAAATACGACCCATAGGAAACCATAGTGCGGAAAGTCAGGAGTTGGACGAGAACCGAGAAACAATAACAGCTAGTGCGATTAAAACGCCCCACCGCCACTTTTCCCAGAGAATGCGACCCCATGTGGCGGCCAACCCTATCCTGTTCTCATCAGGCTTGCCTGGCAGGTTGGCACCAGGCGCTGCCACGAGGTTCATTGGTGTGGAATTAAGCGTTTTGTCCGAGGAACTCAACGACGACAAAGTTGGTCGGATCGCGGGTGACTGGGGCGACTGTAACGATGATGTTTCTGATTTCCCCTTTTCCCTTTGGCCCATATTAGGTAGATCTCGAACAGTTAACGTACAGTACTACATTTAAAAAGGATTGAATCAGTCATCGTTGATCAGAATAAGCAATCTGGAGAAAAGGCAATGTTTTGATAACCGGCATTTAATTTGGAAAGCCGGAACCACGGGAAATATCAGGGGATGATGGGTACTCACATCAGGAAAAGCCTCTTTAAATCGAGGTTGTAGAACATTCCAGCCATGGCTTCTTGAGGCGAATGCCCGTTTATGTGCGTCAGACGATGTCACGGATCCAGTAGTCATCTCATCAGAGAGCATAAATGATAGGAGACCTGTTAAACTGGAAGGTCATATTAGCTAATGCCAGCGGATGGTTGAAATGAGGACAGGGTCATCAATGTTGAGGCGGAAAGGGGGCCGCACAAAGAGATGAACGAATCAGGGCAATACTCACATCGTGGCCACACTCCAAGCTGGATTCCACTGAACCGTAGATTTAATAACCTTGCAAGCACAGTTCACAGAACGCTGCTTACTGTTCCTGGGTGGAAGTCAGACATCGAAAAGCAAATCTTTCGGTCAGGTTGAAATCGGCCCGACGGAGTCAACATCTAGGACGAGGAGCGGGGAAGGGGATGAGCGAGATGTCATCGCAGTTGAGGAAGGAGCGCAACAAACCTTGATTCCCGGAGGTTTGAATGGATATTCCGATGGAAATAAAAGGACACCATGATACTCCCCGCCAGCGAAAGGCGAGTCCGGAGGACCACGCTACAGGGTTAGTTGTTAAAAAGATTGTCCAGCTCGAGGGTAATGTCTCATACGATTAGAAAATTCCCTAGATCAGTGGTTCGCGTCAGTGACTTCCAGAACATACAACACATTCTAACGCACAGGTCAAGATGTTCTTCTCATCGGGCACAGCCCAGACAAATGGGGGGGGTTCCTTTTGCATAGCGACATACTCTTTCGTGAGCTAAGGACAGATGTCAGTATATTATTTGGACTATTGTCGGACCACATACACGTTTCTGAGCAGCTTTGCTTGCCATGATATACGGTGCGGTTGGCGGGTGTAACGGTGTAACGGTGGTGAGTGGGGAGAAGTTTGAAGGGTCCAACCAGGCCAAACAAGCGTGACGGGTGGCTGTACGTAAGTAACTCGTGTGAATATTTTCTATCGAGGGTCGGGCTCGGATGCGAAGCTTGAACCAAGACTTCACTCTTATAAGTAAGAGTTTTCGTCTTTATCTCAATTAGACCATTATACAATTGCTGCACTGCCAATTCGGCGCTGAGATGACTATGTTTACCTTTGTGAAGGGTAAGAGAATACCTTTGATCACCCTAGGTCTTTATCTGTAAGTAAATTTAACCACCATCTATCATCATCACCAAGGTTTTAAAGGGGCTTTATGTTCTAGCTAGCAACAAACCAACACATAACGACACAAAGGTTACTCAGTACAGAGTATTCCGCTGTCTACGGTCACATCAAAATGGTAGCAGGTTGTTGCTCATGCTCCATGGGCTTCTTAGATTTCCCGAGTGTCGATGGAAAGGGTGGCGAGGATCTGCCGTGTCAGCCTGGGCCTCCCATTCATATGAATACACAAAATGTCAGGTGGATGTGAAGTGAAGTCTGGGCAATCTTTATAAAATTTCTAGTCACCGAGCTCTGACCGATGTCAATCACCAGCCGTTTTATGACGTGCGACGTGCATAGGAGCATTTTTTTTTTCCAGAACATGTCGGCTCAGCTGGGTATTCGAAATTCTCTCAACACCCAGGGTTCTACATTCCTGAGACTGGGTCATATACTGTCTCTTTATCCGAAAGGGCCTGTCGATCGGTATGCTCCCTTGGTGGTTAATGGTCAGAACAATAATAGGCTACATACACTAGCGTCCATGTGCCATTCGAGTCGAAGGCCAGAAAAGGTGGCATTACTGGCTATCGCTATCCCTTATATGTGTAGTCGGCCTCAATGAGAGAAAGCCCGAGACTGACAGGGTCGTCCTTGGTCGAGGTCACCGTCATGATGACTGGCAAACCTAATGTTGACCGATTCGGTGATATAACAATTAATTTTATAAATCCCTTGTAAATGCCGGGACCGGATCTCCATTTCTCCACAGATCCAGGCAATTTTTGATATTTAGTAGCCGCAAAACATCAACCGAGTCACCATCGCTGCGGTCTATATAGAGGGTTAACTGTTTGTTCAATTCCATCAGTAACACAAGGTGCCATGACATCCGGACAAGGATACAAGGCTCGAGTCTGTCATTTAAAGAAATTGTCTTTCAAAAATATAGACATCATTGGGCTTGAAAGGGAACTCCAATATCATCGTCGGCGGCCCCCTCCCGCTCCACGAGCTTTCATTGCTCTCTTCCTCTCTCTTTCCTCTTCCTTTGCGCGTGCACCTCGCTGTCGGGGATCAATAACTTCATAATCCCTCTCTGCTTTGCGGCTCTCTTCGCCATCATCTTTTGGGAAATGCAGTGCATGATTCATAAACCCACGGTCATCATCCACCTCCATACCTGGATCTTCTTCCCCAGGTCGTCCCTCTTTGTTGTCTATGGCCATATCATCCTTGTTATTCGTATCAACATCATCGTCAACAGCCATGATATTCTTCAGTTTCCCACGGAAACTGTTTAGTGCGGCGAGGACGTCTCCTTCGTCCTTGCGTTTCCCATCTCGACCTTTCTTCTGTAGCCCGCGGCCTTTGGAGTATTTTTCGAGTTCTTGCTGGAGGTACGATTGCTTTGGCTTCTTTTTTGTTGGTTCGTCATCACTATCGTAGCCACTCCGGCGGTTGGCAAGTTTCCTGATATCGGCCTCCATCTTTTCTATTTCTGTCTTCCTTGAGTTCCTGTGAGAGCAATCATGATGAGAAGGAACTTCTAAGTACAGATAGAGGAAGAAGGTACACACTGCCCGGCTGCCTGTTCCTGTGCGTGCCGTTCTCGTATTTTTGTTATATCCGAGTCTTTTTTATTCCTAGACTTCTCCTGGCAGGTGGCAGTTGGCGTATATTATGTGAGAACAAACAGTCTTTCTCACCTGTTTATCTTCAGCTGTTGCAGCAGAAAATTCCATGCTTTTTGGGGTAGGCCGTGAGACAAACTCGGGAATTACTGTTGTTGGTTGTGGGTCGTCCACCACTATACAGGGCAACGATTAATTTCCTGGTACGACTGGGCACAAAGAACACCCACGGTCCGGTCGAAAGATCGCCTTTTTCTCGAACGTAGCGGGCTGTTCTTCCTCCACAGCGTCTTCATCTGCACCAAAACTCAACAACTTGACATTTCTACAAGAAAAGCATGTCAGTGTTATCCCCTGCTTGATCTCGGACACTTCTCACTTCTTTGCCCCTTTCCTTCTTTCCATTTCCTCACGCTCACGCCGCGCGTCTTCCTTCGCTCTTTGTTGGACACGCTTCTCTGCTGCCGTTATCCGGGGAACAATATCATCGAATGGATTGTCTATTATTCGAATCCCTTTGATTTTGGGGGGACTGGATTGGGTATAATGTCACTATCTCGCATGATAGAATATAGTTGGGCTCACTATACTGGGCGCTGGTCCGCGTCGATTTCTGAAAGGCATGTGAGGGATGAGTCCACCTGAATAGTAGATTTTCATACCCATCTCTCCGATTTTCATGACATCTACATATTTCCGTTAGAACCATCTTAAAACAGGGAGATATACTTGCTGTATACTGTATCTCCCATGCATCGTCCAAACAATGTATGCTTCCCATGTAGCTCATCCGCTCGGTCTGTAAACTAGTTTTTTTTTGGTGTCAGAAGTATGGAATAATGCGAACCTAAAGTAATAAAGAATTGCGAGTCATTCGTGTTCTTCTTGCCATTATTAGCCATGGCCACAAGACCACGGTGAGCAAACCGTAGGCGTGGATGGATCTCATCCTCAAATAGTTCTATGTTGCGTAATCCTCAATTCTTGCTCGGTGACGATGAAGTTTGCGTACCTCCATAGAATGACTCTCCACCACCTCCTGTCCCTGTCTTATCACCTGTTTGAACCAGAAATCCCGGTACGATCCTTTAGACCCAAAATTTAAGTTGTGCGTTCCATTCTGCAATCTTGTGTCGCACCGATGAAAGATGACACCATCGTAGTACCCTAGATCATTATACCATTAAAAGAGATGAGCGACGAGCTCATGGAAGACTCACAGACCCTCCATAGCTAGTGCCAGAAAGTTTCGACATGTTTTCGGTGTTTCCTAACGTAACTTCGTTCGATTTCAAGTTGAAGGCCACAATAAATTTGGGTCCGCACCTTGGACCACAGTTCTATTTCAATCTCCCCAGCCGTAGTTTCAACAATGACACGTCCATTAGTAGGTAGGGCCATTTAATCCAGAGCTGGTCAGCGCGCCTAACATGGGAAGTCTAGCCACTAACAACCACAGTGAATGGTCACGTGTCTCACATTCCAAAGTACGACCACGACCCTCAATCTCGTCTTCGCAACATTTAAACTCGTAGCTATTCACAATGGGAAGGAAGAATCGATAAACCGATGCTACAGATTCCCCGAATGTCCCTGGAACTCTTAACGGGGGACGTACGCTTGTGGTTCACGTCACAGGACGAACCCGGTCGATGTTGCCGTCCCACCATTGGTGGGGAGCTCAATTATAAACTGGCTGTTGGGTGTACTCAAAGAGGTGTGTTGATCAAATTTACTGACTTAACTGATAGAACCCCTACCCTAACAACCGAAAGGACCAGAAATTTCAATGCTATGCGGTTGCATCTTGATGCTTACTCCCATGTCAACGAAGCCAGGACGAGTAACACGATTTTAGTATGCCAACTGCCAAGGAACAAGATCAATTTATCAATTTTATATTAAATCATGAAGGGAGTCTGGGAGACTTGTCACTCTGCGACTCAACATGATGTGAAAATAGGCCACGCTGCGTACCGCCATAATTAATCGGATTGGCAGTGCTCGAATCGGAGGTCGATAGGTTGGGAGGGATGTGTAGAATCTTGACCCATTCCAGAGCCGCTGTTTGTGGGAGGATTGGGGATAGGAGATGCTTGAGTAAACATTGCGTATGTTATATTTTCGATCTTCTCTAGTCAATATTAAACTAATACTCGTGAAGTTGTGGAGATTGACAATTCTAAAAGCCGTTTTTCCAGACGCTTACCTATGCTATAAAGGATGGTCGACACATTGGAACCCTGTTTGGACAAGACGATTTTACGTGGTGTCAGATTAGACTCGTACAAACGCGCTTGGTACTTCAGCTCAGACACTTCGTAGAAGACTGACAGTAAAGCTTGTACTAGCCAACCTGCAGCTCGATTATCGTATCGTGAAGGGTGTGTGGATTTATTTAGAACTCTATATTCACCTTATCGATTCCCAAATAAAGGCAATTTTATTTGGGTGGTATCCAATATCACTCAATATGTACGTTGTGACAATATATGCGCTTTCCTTACAGCTACCTTTATACACGATACACGATACATCGAAGTCCACTATGTGAAGGAAGCAATTTGAAACATGAAAGGAACCTCTGATGCCAAGACGAAGGGTGTTGTATGGTTTGTGCGTACCATTCGTGAGTTTTATTCCATGTAGGGTCGTGTCGCGCGCATAGTCGCACTGTGAAAGGGTATTTGATTATCAGTACTGGCCGCATAATCAATAACGCCCCGACGCGAAAAAAAAAATGACCAACGTTGGATGACATGTCATGGTATAAGCCACTGAATAATGGCGCTAATCACGGTCTATAAACCGCTTTCACATGTTCTACAAATTGGCTTCCAACCTATTTGTAATGAGCCAAGTTGAGTGCTAGGGTTCAAACGTACAATTCACGGCATTTTTAAGACAAGTACTAATATGGGTATTATAATATCAAGCATTTTCAGGAGAACGATTGAATATGGCTTTATACTATCCTAAAAACTTTGTACGCGTTCGGTGACATTCACTAACATCCACTCCTAAGACATACGTTTCACGGAAGCATATGTTTATTCCCGCTAATCTCGCAACATCAAAAGGCCGATGAAATTTTTACCAGTTTGGCTTATCACCACATGGGTGAAGTGGACAATCAGGCACACTGATCGTCGTCGCGGTATAGTATTTTGGCCCTACTCTCTAGCTAACCTTTGTATTTTGAGCAGGTGTCCCCATCTCCGCGCTTGAATCTGTCCAAAAAGACACTGAATCCAGTTGTACATTTACCGAGGATATATCAAGACGGGTGTACAGGGAGATATTGGTGGAATATGGAAAGACTTGAAGTAAGAAATCTTGTTCAATCAATTCAAAAACCATGATGGGAATAGTGTGCTCGCGTTCAGGAACCTTTCTCTTGGCCTACGCCATTGCATTTGGGTGTATATCCGACAATGATGCGCATAGAGGTTCATAGAGGGCGTACAAACCATATCCGGACGTTTTCAGGTTTTCCTCGGCGACTCCTTGGGTGCAACGCATTTGGCGAGTCTTAGGAACGCTTTCTCCAGATGATCGATCCGTATTTATTGCATTTTTTTCTCCGCCAAACGCCGTGGTAGGGCGGCTACAGCGTACTTTTATATATTTAAAGGCACAGGTGAGACGAAACTCAACCAGTCCCGTATGTTTCCCGCTAATATGGCGACCATTCTTGGTGCCATCCTACTCTCTTTCTTCATCACGAAGACTCATGCCGCACCATGTACTACGGCTACTGTTGGTATGCCATATAGTACTTGGTGAGACTAACCTCCATCATGTCACCATATTGCTGATATTGGCTCCTTTAGTTGGGACATTGCAGTCGGAGCGAATATCAACACTGATCAACTCATTCAATATAATCCTGGTTTAGACTGTGGGCTGATCCAGGTCGGCCAAAAGCTTTGTGTTACTCCAGGAGATCTTCCAACAACAACCCCACAACCAAATCCCGACGGTTCTTGCAAGACCTACAAGGTATTTGGAGAATACTACGTAGATCTATACTCTATTCACCGACATTGATCTTTAGACTATAGATGGCGACTATTGTGCTCTCATCGGTACTAAATTCGGTATCACTGCTGCTCAAGTAGGTTTTTCTTCACCAATACACACTGATATCCATCCACTGAAAAACATCCTTCATAGATCGAACAATTTAATGCTGAGGTCGGAGAATCTACTGCCTTGGGGACTGTCTTGGTACTAACTACACTTCATTCAGACGTACAAATGGAGGGGGTGCGATAATCTGCAACTCGGTATGCCTTGAGCCCCTGACTGATTCATCCACGGAGTAACCTTACACAATTACTGTCAGGTTTTACCCTCTGCATATCAACCGGCAAGCCTCCCCCAATCCCTGTTAATCCCGCCCTTCAATGTGGTCCCGAATCCCCCGGTGCTGCTGAGTGCCCTCTCAAGGCGTGCTGCTCCCCATTCGGCTTCTGTGGGATCACGGACGAATTCTGTAGCGCTGCCCCCAACGGAGAACCTTGGTAAGTTAATTATCTGATAACTGTTCTTGATGACCAACTTTCGTAGTATCTCAAACTGTGGAAAAGCTGCCCTGCCATCGTGTGGAGGTGATCAGCTTACACGGAAAGTCGGCTACTACGCTGGTTGGGCTGGAGCAAGAAGCTGCAACCCAGTCGGTGTTGATCAGCTTGACCTCTCGGATTTGACCCACGTTATGTAAGTCATTGAGCTTTGTTCTCGAATTTTAGCTAATATACATTACAGTTATTCTTTTGCCGTAATTGGGCAGGATATGAAAATAGGTTTCGACGACCCCACAGATGGTGACCGCCTACGGCAGTTGGCTACGAAAGCTGGTTCAAGCACGAAAGTCCTTATTGCTGTCGGTGGATGGACTTTCTCGCAAGGCACTACAAAGGCTCTGTTTTCCGTTATGATCTCTACAGCTGCCAACCGGGCCACCTTCATCGATTCCGCCAAAAAATTTATCGCAGATTATAAAATAGCTGGTATTGACATTGACTTCGGTGAGTGTCTTATCTCTTTTTGTGATCTGGCTCTCATTACATTCAGAATACCCCGCGTCCACTGAACGCAATGGACCGCCTACCGACACGCCAAATCTCACTATATTTTTCAATGAGATGCGTGCAGGTCTCGGGTCGTCCTTAATTACCCTTGCAACGCCTGCGGGATATTGGTTCTTGAAAGGGTTTGAGATGGATAAGATCTCCACCAAACTTGATTTCATCAATATGATGAGTTATGATTATCGTAAGTATAACTCCGACATATGACTGTGCAGCTGATGATACCTCACGCTATAGACGGGCCGTACGTTATATTCCTTCTTAAAAATTAAAACATACATTCCTTACACTGTCTGGTAGGTGGGACACTTTCGTGGAAGGTGCCAACTCGACGGCCCAGCCTCAAAGCTCTCTCCTCGATATGGTCGATAGCACTTTACTCTATGTCAAGGCCGGAGTCGACATGAAGAAGGTGAATCTTGGTCTTGCGTGGTATGGCCGAACCTTCAAGCTTGAAGATAAAACATGTGCCGGGTATAATTGTGACATGTCAGGTGGAGGAACAAAGGGTGTTTGCACCGGCGAAAGTGAGTGTATTTGACATATTTGAAACACACGGGACTCACAATAAAACCATCCAGGTGGTGTACTCGCAAACTTTGAAATTGACAACATCATAATGGATGCAGATGTCCGTCCCGTTTATCATAAGGTACAACTCTCA
This sequence comes from Collybia nuda, assembly GCA_015584075.1. Taxonomy (NCBI): domain Eukaryota; kingdom Fungi; phylum Basidiomycota; class Agaricomycetes; order Agaricales; family Clitocybaceae; genus Collybia; species Collybia nuda. Next base: position 141,593 of record MU150283.1, read on the forward strand.
TTATTATTCTTGGAGCGGATGAATTGTTGATCCCTTACACAGGATTCTGAGACTAGATGGTTTAGTGCGTTTATGGCCCTATATTATCCATCTCAACTACCAATATTTTAAAATTTTTTAAATAGCTCACAAGGGTGATTTGATTACCTTCGATGATGAGGGAACTTGGAAGGCCAAGACTGATTTCGCGGTAAATATGCACGATTCTAGTCAAGACCCATTCTAATCAAAGTTGTAGAAAAAAACTTGTTTCGGAGGGGTGCGTTACTTTCCCACAGCGGCTTTGAAATATGACGAGCTCGTGATTGATTATAGACTATGATCTGGTCGATTGATCAAGAAATACCCAAATGTAAGTCAACATTCGCAACATTTACATAGCCGCTAACATTATTAAACCCCCAAAGCGAATTCGAACCCGGGCGTTGCTCTTCCTGTTCAAGATGGCAGCAAGTCCCTCGGAACCGTCTGGGAAGTTCCCAAGGCGGGAACTTGCAGATCCTATGGCACACGTCAGTAAGCCCACTATCGAGGTAAAATCTATATTGAAACACCCAAATATAGGTGAATATTCGGCGCGGCTATGGAAAAGTACGTGTAACAGTATTCTTCTCAAGTGTCACGCTCAAATTTAGAATTTTCACAGTTCCTGGTGGAATGGGCTGGGTTGATGCCTGTCAAAAAAGTCCTATAGTCATCAAAGGGGTCACGTACCAAACTCCGGATGTGTGCGATGACAGGGTGTGTTGAATATGTTAATTTGGGCGATTTTCAACTTAAGCATCCCTTATAGGGATTTGCAGGCGGAGTTGTTGGTAAATGGTTTATCAGTAGCAACGACGCACACTGCATGCCCCATTGGGGATCGAATGCCAAAGATAACTGTGTCAAATTCGGTATTTATCTTCTGGTGTCATCACCGATATAAATTTAATGATATGTTAAGGGAAACGGAAGTGGTACAGTCGACTCTGGGATATCAAATCCGGCGTCGACTGGATGACTATGTGTCACTCCACACCCAACACAGTCGATGGAAAACGGTATGACAAGCCAACTTATTGTGACGACAAGGCCATCGGAGGAGCATGGGGGGGTACGTTTTTATCTTTTTTTGTTCATTTTCCTCCAGTCTAATCTTCCTCCTAGTTTGGGAAGTCGATGATGACTCGTAGGCTAAATCATATAGGCAACTTGAAAGTGCTAATAATGGATTATAGATGTAGTGGGACGTGGGGCGATAACAAAGTAAGTCAACCCTTCTGCCGTTCAAAACTTATCCTCAACCGTTTCCGTAGGACAACGGTTGTGCCGACACACTTGGAAGACGGGAATACTCCTCGAAATTATTCGATATTATTGGATCATGGGAAGATGCGTGCAGCAAGCGTGACAATACAGTTGAGGATGAATACTTTGCTAAGCCAACGTATGTACCCACACGCTTTATCTTTCGGTGTCATCTCTGATTTATGCATTAGCAAATGCGAGAAGCACATAAGTGAGCAAATTAGTTCTGTTAAAAAATATACTGCTTATTTACCGTTATTCAAGCCGGAATTTGGGGTAAAATTTACATGTATGCGCACCACCATCTTTTTCTAACTATATTTCCTAGGTATCTTCGAGGTACAAGACACTACCTGCGGTGTCCCCCCTTGTCCCCCAAGCAAATCTTGGGACTATCACCACAATGCTTGTATGGATTGCGCCGGTTCGTATTGTTCGTATATACTCTTATCCTACGTTGAATTCGGGCCCCAGGCGGAAGTAGGCTAATGGCCGTTGCTCGGGAGCTACCGTCACCTCAGCGCAATGATACTGTTTTGTCTTCGGCTATGGGGCATTCGAGCTTTGGACGCGTCAAGTCGCATGGGGGCAGAACCACCAAACCTAGTGTTTCCTTCCCCCGGCGAAGCACACTGGAAAAACGCGCCAAGGATTGCAACGCAATCTGGCTCCCCCGACCACAGCCGAATTATTTCCCTCAAGATCCTCTGGCCTGGCTTGACCCGGCTCGGGCTGAAGGCCCTTCAGCGTCTGAACTCGCCGAGTCTCCGGTTGCACAGCGTGCGTTCCAGGTTCGACTACATCCCTCTCTTTTAATAAATCTACCATTAAAATTAAAAACCCCTCAGGAAGCCTGGAATGACTCTTTCAACACCCCCACTACAGCACGTGAGGCGGTTAGTATATCTTTTATTCTCACTCAATAGGATGATGATTGATACTCCTTTAGGGCGGGTTTGTTTTAATCCTTTTTGTGCCATACTTCCGTTCAGCTAACGTACAACCAGTTGGATTTATGCAGACCAAAATAGTAAGTCATTTCATGATATGTATGATGGACAAAGCTAACAATATTGGTCATGTAGACCCACAAAGAATCTTCATCCGCCGCGCACAGCTCACTCGCTCAACGCCCATGAATCAAATCCGCCCCCCTGCAAACGTGGCTGCTGGTATAAACTTAAACGACCCAGAGTCCAATCCAGGGGGCCATCCACCCAACAATTTCGTACTTGTTGCAAACTTCCACACACATCCCGTAAGTAGGATTCCATACATCGTCAAAGTAGTGCGTGGTGCTGATATGCTACAATATTACAGATGGGTGAAAATTATGGTGGCAACAGTGCAGCTCCATCAACCGCTGATCAAAGCAACGCATGGGCTCGGTGGGTAGTTTTAAGTTGTTCTCAATATCAGCCTCTCATAACAAGCTGGACTTAGCGGCGTACCAGGCATCATCATTAGCCGTCGTGGCCTGCGCGGATACGTACGTCCTATATATGATCTCACATTTCCCTCTCACCTCAATTCTCTTACAGGGCCCCCAACGCCGTGCTCAGCTTAATTCTCCTGCAGGATATCCAAATTCGTAAGTCACTTGGTTCAGTGCGACCATCACCACACTAATATATATGCCTTTCTACAGCCGTGAGGAATACAGTGGACAAAACGCCGAAGGCACTCGCATTGGGGGTGACTGGACTCCGACCCAAGCTCCTAATCAGCAAGAACCTTAAAAGGATTTACAAACAAAATTATTCTAATTATATCTGACTCTCACACTCGTTGTTTTAAAAACGATCTTTGAAATACAATCTTTTGTTTTATCACTTATTATTCAATATCTTACTTGACAAAGAACGATACCTGTTTGATTCTGTTACGCGTTACTAGAGTAGAACGGGGAACCTTAGACCGGCTCTTCGCAGAACCTCAGGTTCACGATCGGCGTCACCATCAAAATATTTATTATGACTTATGACTATCATTTGGTCCATGATGATCACAACCTGAGAGTAGCATAAGGAAAGAGATCTACACTTCGTTGCCGGCGGGTGTAGGGCCAAAGTCATAACAACTAAACTTACTAATAAAAAATCGAAATATTGAAAAAGTACATAGAGTTCCATAAACGACATCGGAACCAACTAAATACGCCGATTGTCGTTTGCGGATAGATCAATACCTCCGCAGAGCCTACCCCGCTCATGCAGTCGCAGAATTTACTTTTCCTTAATATCGTTCGAGTCTTTTGATTGAACTCGTACTGCTTCGGCCCACGCAAGTGCATCCTGACGCCCCTTTGTGACATCGATACCGAACCATATAATCAACGAAGCACAACTGCACAAAGCAAATAGAAAAGGAAATCCCATCCAGTTACTTCCCGATCTATCAATAATTGCCTGGATGACGTTGGGTCCAATCATGGAAGAAGCCCGATTGGAAAGCCCGAAAAGGCCAAAAAACTACGGGACAGCCATTCCTTAAGTATAAGGGTCATTTAAGTGGGATAGTGTTCACCATATTGTCAAACCCAGGCGGTGTCAGCTCAGCCATCATCGTTTGTGAATAGGAATAATAAGGTGCTTGGAAAAGCCCAAATACAATGTTGTATGCCCTGGCTGGTGCCTCAGTAGTTAAAAGATGGGGAATAGGGAGGAACGGACCAGAATTCCCAAACGTTATGGAAACTTGAATTATTAGGGAGATATCCTATATAAGGTTCCAAAAAGCTCACCCAAATTTTTGGGTCCAGATACCGACCATACCCCAGAGAGGGATCAATACAGTAACAACATTTGTCACGACAAACTATAAACAAAATCTCTACTCCTGGAGAATCCAAAGAAAAAAAAAATCACTGACCATTTTCTTTGTGGGAATTTTGTAGTGCCGTTGGACATACCAAAAGCCGAGAGTACTCATAGTAGATGTAATCGCCTGTGCTAGGCCAAGGTAGGTCGTCTGCAAGAAACTGAACGAAAATTTGTCATTCTGACAGATAGCAACGAGGGCAACGGTTGTATTTAATCCCTGCCGATAAATTGCGTGAGCCAAAAAAACTTGAAATCAGACCGATATTTTACATCTGCTAAACAGAAGAAGCCGAAAAGGTATACGAATGTGTATGGAAGTTGCTTGTAGTGTTTGATAGCTTGCCAAATCTTTGGAAAATGGTGAGGGTTGGCAGCTCCTTTAGGTGTGTTTGTTGTTTTTCCTACCTGCTTCCAGCCAATGGTGAGATAGTTCTCTCCGTCTGGGACTTTAGGGCCAGGCCGTGGAAGTTGGAAAACAACTGATGGGAAACCATTTATGTAAGTATGGACTGTAGGATTCAGCAGTACGGATCACAAACACCACCATATGCCTGTCACTACCCAGTACCCGTTGACGCTGATGATAGGGAAAATAATAAGTTCTATGAGATTGGACTTCACTTTATTGAATACCACCCACAGAACTATAGTATAATTGTCGACCTTGGGGTTATCGGCCAAAGGAATAAGAATGGCCAGAGTAAGACAAAAGGTCACGACGAAACCGATGTTGCTGTGTGTCTTCAGGTGTAAGGTGATGAATTCATTTCTAAGCGGGTTTGATTGAAAAGATTGCCTACCGTACTAATGCTACTAATCCGGTTCTTTTCCATACTTTCGTCCCTGTCATATGTTGCTTGATCTATCTCACCCGCCGCAAGCTTTTCTTGGAGCTTCCGGGCTTTGGCGGTGTTACGTGCAAGGCGCGGAAACGCTGCTGCGAAAAAAACAAGTGTGGCACCATAACTAATAAAGCTTATCATGTATATTGCCATTGCGACGGGCCATCGAGAAGGGCCTATACTGTTTATGAGGCAAATCAACACCTATTCATGAGTCGATTACGTACTTGTAAGGCTGATACTGGCGAACTGAGCCCCCCAGCACACACAAGTAACACAAAAGAGCAACCAACGTCCAAATGTGCCGTAATCTGCAGCCGAGCCTATTGTTGTGAAAATAAGGGTCATCATCTTGAGATACAGAGGTTAGTACTTTGACGATGCTCTGAGCTCTAGGCACGAATAAACAGACCGCGAAGCTAACGCCGTTGGCAAGTAATATAACGCTAGCGACAGCCTTCGTTCCACTCCCCCAGGGGAGAACACATTGGCCAGAAGAATCGGCCGCGCTGCACGATGATCCAGGCCCTTTGATAGGATCGAAGCCAGCCGCGTTGACTAGCGATTGGAACAGAGTAGTCGAAAACACGATCGGACCTACACTCTAATAATTTTGTAAGTAAGCAGCACTAAGGGAGCAACTGTCAATGCAAACATTGTCCCCGTTATAATACACTATAAATCTTAATTTCAACAAAGTGAAGTCGACCGAAAAAGTCGAAGAACGAACTATAATAACTCCACAGTTCCCGTCTGGTAACAATAGGTTCATCCTTGTTGATGGAAGAGACGAAGTTGAGGCGCTTCTTCCGATTCTGTGGTAGGGAGGTTTGAAGTTCCTTGGCAGAGTCTGGTTTTACAGGGTCTGCAGAGTCGGAAGGAACACTTCCCGACTCGTGGGACGAGGAATGCGATACTGAGTTCGAAGAGACCATCGTAGCCATCGAGGCAGGTAAGAAGACAGGAAACTCAAAAGGCTGAGAAATATATGCCTTGACAGAACATGTGCACTCGGCCTTTGAATATTCCACGCTTTTCTTCCCGAATGACCATTCACGGGTGTGGTACGTTTAAGAATCGCATATAAAATCATAGTCAGGTGAGGATGGCCCTCCACCAAAAATAGCTCAGAAATTTGGCAGGTGTCAATGTGAGAGGCGTATTGTGGGCAATTCGCGCCTCCTCTCGAGTATTGGTCATATTGGCGAGCTATGGCTAACACATGTATAACTTTGGTCAACCTAAGAATAATTTGTGGAGCTCTATTGCCTCCTATTAGACGCCTATGAGCGACTCACCATTCACTTTATAATTGTGAGAGGCGAGGCAATGTTTGAGGTATGACAACGAACACATTAACCTTTTTTCCCCCTCTCTCGGTGATGTTTTGCCCAGGCCAGATATTAATTATATCAGTGTGTTCCGAGGGGTAGTACCCACAAGTACCGTCAAGTCGTGGTATACCGAATGAACACTGGGCCTTTCTATCTCAAGAAGATGCAATGATAGTACTTTTTATGAGGGGAAAAGAAACCTGGCGTTGTGGGTTAAATAGGTAAGGTGGGGGTGGTGTCCAGTGGCTTGGTGATGGCTGTTCCTGGTTCCGAGTCCGAGTCCGAGTCCGAAAGGTTATTGCCTGTTTTTGTCCGCAACGCTATGGGACTTGATATCTTCCACCAAGTCTAGGGCACATACAAAAAGGTCCACGTTATATCTGGATTTCTGCGTTCTAGTTCAAGAAGGGAAAGGGAATATTATCACGAGGTGCGGCAGAATGTGCTTGATGGAATCATAGACAAATTCATTTAAATGAATACATTATTATAATCATCAGTACGTTATAGCACCGTTTACGACCCGGGACCGTTTGTGGCCCTGGCCAACCTCAATTTCCTTGCAAGTAATCTATGTCTTCTACACGCGACCATCTTTTTCCAGCAACTTCTATTGGTCGCACGCAAGGATCCCGGCTCCAGCGCGTGCCATCTCATGAGTTACTAACAGCTCATCCTCTTCTCTCAAACCAACCACAATTGCCTGGCTCTGAACATGGTACGACATCTAGTTCTGGCGCGACGGGCAGCCAGCGATATGTCCCCTACACACCTCGCCAGCGTGTCACACCAACCTCGGCGACGACGGGAACGACAGTTCATCCACCATCTCCTCAACATCAACAAGGCGATGCCACAAGCAAACTTCAACTCATGAATATGAAATCAGCAGCGCAGGGTGTTGGATTGGACACAGGGACAGTTGGTTGGGCGATGCTAGAAAAGCTGGTGTCTGAGAGTGACCAGCATAGTGGGGATTGGTCAGACATCTGGACAGCTGTTACCACGGGAAAGGTGCGCTCTGAGCCGTTTCGATTTACGAGCAGCTGATGATGACCTCGAAGCTTACAAGGCCACGCTGCTTTTACCATTAGAACAAAGTTCTACTCATGATTATCTGACGGCGGACTTTATCAAGGACCATACTATTCTCTATGATGGATCATCTCGCAAAAATGTACCAATTGTGACATTATCGGGGCTCCGTGGAACCCTAGACGGGTATGTTGTCGTACATAATATTCCTATACTAGGCTCACGTCGAATATAGCCAGACTCTGACTTTTCGATCATCACTTCACCCATCGTCAAAATACTTTCAAGATCTGCTTGTTCCGTCAACACGTGTTACAGCGCTCGCAGCACTCCCAAATTTACCAGATTTGCCATTTTCAACTTCAATCTCATATCCAACATTCGTAGTCCCTGCACACACACCCGCCATACCTCTACCGCCTCGCATACCATCCGCTTTCCCACCGAAACCTCCACTACCACCTCGCCCCGCGAACCGTGCCGCATCGACTCCAACAGCGGTCACATCAACCTCACGCATCTCTAACCCCTTCGCATCCCTATTTGGAACAAGTACAAGTGTTGTGAAACCGCCAGCAAGTGCGGCCCCGCCAGTGCCGGCCAATGTGTCACCACCAGCATCTCTTCGTTCATTTGAAGCTCACTCCTCACCTGATGTCATCACTGAGATATCAGCCTTCACGATCGAACAGAAGATTGTGCGGAAAGATGTTGGGAAAGAAATCAACAAAGCTCTAAGAAAGGAGGTTAAATCATCACTCAATGAAGCCTACCTACCCACGTGGTCTATTGACAGAGTGAATGAATTTACAGCCGAATGGTTTCCATTTATTAAAGATGTAGCTCGACCCCCCGGGGGGAGACCTGGTCGTGGGATGGGCGAGAAGGGTGACAACAGCCACAAATACGTCATCAATTGGTTTTCGGAGACGCCGGAGGCATCTTCTCAGCGCTTGCAGGATTTTTATTTAGAAATTGAACAAGATCTAAGGGTGGGAGGATTTATCGCGAGAGGAAAGGCTGATACTGGAGATGCGGAGGGCGAGAAAAGTGCGAGTCCTGCGTTTGGAGATGAGAAGAGGGTACGGGAGAAGATTGACGGGGAAGCGAAAATCAAGGAGGCGATAGATGTTATCGAAAGGACCATCTGTTCGCTGTTTTATGATCGGTGAGTTTCACCTTAACTATGCTTCACCAGGTTCTGACGTTGGTGGTAGCCTATACATGCAGCCAACATCAGACGATGCGTCTCACGATGAGACGCTGTCGAGTCGTGTGGCTGCACTTAATATGCTAGATCTTGGTTTGGAGCATCTTGACATTAATGTCGAGAATGCTGGACCGGAATTAGATCTTGTTGTCACCGCCTGTGGTGACAGTAAGTCCATCACTTATACCCCTTAATAATATACTTACCCTGTCTTTTAGTGTTGTCCCAATTAGACGCCTGTCGGAGCCCAGGGGACAAGGCTGCGATACTCGTAGCTGCACACAAGACTGTTGTCGGTGAACGGCCCTCCCTTTTCAATCTCAGTACAATTACTTACTGATTTTACGTTCACAGATGGGCTGACCCGTTTACCCCCAATTCGCTTGATGTCTGAAGAAGAATCAAAAACCTTAAAAGCGAAAACAGCTAAACTGAGAGAGAAAGTGGGAGTACAACCTCGCGGTGAAGATGGAAAACTGCGTATTCTCGCGCCTACGGTGGCGGGCGAAGTCGAACCTAAGGATTTAAGTCCTTCGGACACCTCACCAACTGAGCTTGTAGCACCAGAACAGGTCAATGACGACCTCAAAACCCCTCGTGCTCCTGTACAACCATCTCAATCGTCCCCTATCCCAACTATCGTGGAACCTGTCCTAGAATCGAAACTGAAAAAAGATAATAATACGCAAGTGGAGTCTCTCCACTCAGACTCCCTTGTGGTCCCCGGCGCCAGCTCTCCCAAACTAACTGTGTCCCCCGCCCCAAAAGAACCGACACCTGTATCGGGTGATGTTCTTCTACCTCTCATTATTTTTTCAGTTGTCAAAACCAACCCGCCACGCCTAGTTTCAAATTTATTATATACACAGCGCTATAGAAATCAGTCTGTGGGTGGCGAGGAAAGCTACTGCCTGATCAACCTCATGGCTGTGGCCGAGTTTTTGGAAAATGTTGATCTAGCTGCACTCGGCCTAGGTGATAGCGACAAGGTTTTGAGGTCGGTCATGATTTATGTAATCCCCTATCGAAGTCTTCTAATAACGTTGGGTTTAGCGCTGCCGATTTGACGCCGATACCACTCAATCGCAGCCCAGTGACCGCCGAGACCCCACTTGCATCAGTAGACGGTCTTCCAGGGAGCCTTCGCGATCGTGTAGAACAAGCCAATAAAGTCATTACCGGAGTCGTCGATTCTTCCTTTGGCATGTTGCGCGCTTTTCTACCTAATACGCCGGCTATCGCACCTCTCACCCCCCCGGTTGATGGTGATCAGAGCGCAGCCCCTTGGAATTCTGTAAAGCCTGGCTTCGGTCTTCTTCGGAGGGAAAGTGGTTTTTCCATCAAAGGCATAGCATCTGCTCTGCCTATTGGTAGAGCTGGCACGGCCCGATCAGGTGCAGGAGAAGAGTCAGGCCAACAGCTTGTAACTGTCTCCAGGCCCGGGTCCGTCAAATCGCTCATACGCGGTGACAAGGGGGAGGGGGAAGGTAGTGAAATAGAAGGCGATGAGGATAGTGAAGATGACAGTGACGATGAAGGTGACGAAAATGAAGACGATGATGAAGCGGGAGAGACAGGAGGCGATGACACAAGTGGATTTGGGGATGCTAGGAGTATACGTAGCTTTGAAAGCATGATGAATGCCAAAGGGAAGAAAAAGGAGCGAATGGGTGCTGCCACCCGTAAGAGCTTAACGGATCGACTTGCTCATATGTCAAGCCTAGCTGGTCTCAAGGTTTGTGTTCTTATTTATTGACCTTGTCAGACACTGACTTTAGGATGCACAGGGATCACCACCTTCGCGTCGTGCGACACTTCATCCCCACGGGAGCACCCATCGTCCTGATAGCCCAGGCTCTTCACGCGCCCAATCTCCAACTGGACTCCACCTGGCACCCCCAATCCAGCGATTTGTGGATTGTACGCCGGGCGATCTCAGATTATCAGAGGTAGGGGAACTGTTGAGAGATTACCGACGTTTGGTGGAAGGTATTCGTGCTGTTGGAGGTTTTGATGAATAATTTTTTTTGTCTGTTGGTCCCTCACTGTTGGATGATAATATTGTTGGATTTGATGAAATGAGTACTATTTTCACGCAAGGGACAAAGCAGCGTTAGTCCCTATGATCTCGCTCTTTTGGTCTGTAATAGACGGCCATCACTGTTTCAAGCTCGACCTCTAGGACCTGATTCAGTACGAACTCCACGCCTTCGCATTATCGACATTCAAATTCATTTTTACATCATTGTAAAGGTACGATAAAATGTCAAACAAGTGTCCGTTCTAGAATCTACTCTGCCCACAATGTATCCCCGAAAAAACCCTAGAGCGATGTCCAACGTTTAACCCTTGAACCCGTTCCTCGCTGATTTAGGGCCCCAGGACGTATATGACAGTGATCTAGCAAAGTCATAAAGCGATCAGTGTTTCTCCCCCATCTTGGTCTGCTCCAGACTACACCTGCCAGCCTGGAAATACTTGTCACATATCAATATCAATCATATATCGCACATATCTCCAACCATTGGAGTTTAACTAAACTATCAGCACAGGTTATATCTCATCTCATCAAAATGGTCGCAACTTGCCTCCTGAAAATCAAAGCACCATCGTGATCAAAACAAGGATATAAGGCATTCCATCAGCGGGATTGATTTAACCTCCACAACGTGGCACCGGAAGCAACAGAGGCTATGTTTTTTTTTTCGATTACATAATCCCTCCGCCACGCACATGGCAGGACCTCTGTCGCGTAACGAGTTTTATGATTATCACCTGAGACAAGTGGTGTGAACGCGATCTTATCCTCTGAGGCGATGTAGAGGTGTTTCTGCCACTTCGTCTACTCTTTTTTGTTCATCAACTCCGCCTGTAACCTATCCGATCTTCTTTTCTTATAAAGGAGCACGTTGATTAGTACTTTGAGTGTCCAACGTCCAACTTTCATCCTATTATTGCCTCTGCGCACATATCACTCTTTTCTCCATTGTCCCATTACCGGATAGCTTAAAACCCCTCACTCCTATTCACTTGAAACCACCACCCGGCGGATTTCCCCAGTCATCCCGAATACCGCTGATATCACCACCTGCACAGCATCCAATTCGACACTATGAATGCCCACAACTATCCATCACGCAGTTACGCATCTACTACCAACAACAATATCAACCCCTCCCAAATTCAAGCTCCCGTGAGTTTTCAAAATCCCCTGCATCGTCCCGCTCTCCCTTTAGATACCTACTACGTCGACCTCACACCCTTGCGATTATGACATCGAGTGCTGTTACTCAACGTCCAAATATTACTATCTGTACACAGAACAATCAAGCCGACGTTCCAAATGCTGTTCGCAGCCTTCTCCTTTCCACCAAAAGCCTTCAGGAAATTTTGAAGCTTTGGAGCACCGGACACGCCACAGAAGGGGAAGTTAGCGACACATATATAACTGTCGTATCCAATTTCAACAAAACGGTCAATGCCTTTGCTTACCACCATATTAGTCTGAAGTATGTGTTCTATTTCCTCTCTCATTTGTAATAGACTTGTAATGCAGAGTATCTTCTAGTGATATCCACCCAGTCCCTACAGAATTGCGTGCCGTTCTTGAACAGTGTCTTGGTGAAGACCCGTCGCCAGCAATCCTCGACCAATACATGCCCCAAGTTCGCCAAATCCTTTACAAACTTTTGAAAGGTTTGCAGACGCGCCAGGACACTTGGCGCTCTGCGGGAGGAAGGATGCCCATGATTCCTTACGAGTCCCGATAAGGCGTATCACACAGATCCCGATTCATGGGCCGAAACCAGTACCCGGCAGTCTGTTCTTCTGGTTTGATAGTCTAGACGACAAATGGACAGTCCCATCGCTTTCTAGAAGGCGCTGATGGTTTGATAGGAGAGCGCTGATAGAGTCGACCACCCTATATCAGTTCCAGTTCAGGTATTCCTCACTAATATAAAATTAGTACAACTCGCTTCTATTATAGTTATACTCTACGCATCACTCTTTATGCTCAAGTTTTCTGATACTAGTCTCTAACATCACCGACATATAATTACATCTATGCCCCAGTATGAATATCAAACTTTGTAATCAATTTACCATTTATGCATCAATGATATCTAATTTCCAAGATTGAATGAGTTCTTGCGTTGTATGTGGCTTAGTGTCAACATGGGCAGTTCAATCGTACCGCCTTTCCCAAATCGAGCAGTGATCGGCGGGTTATTATCGGGCCGGACACATCCCGGAAGTTGCCAGTGAAAGCTGTTAACTAGAGGCTTCTCCAAAGCTCTTGTCAACTATCAACTGGTATACGAATATCCAGAATATCAGTAATCAATAGGAACTTCTAGATACCCTGCATCGTGAAATCTCGGGCTCAGGGGACTTCTACTATGGCCGATACAACTCCGATACGACCCTCACTTCGACAAATCGGGGATGACACTATTGTACGCTCTAGTTCGATAATACTAGAACATGCCGCAGAAGGGGCATCCTTAGAATCGACATTCATCAAAGAGGGCAGTCTTCCCGCTCTTGATTCCTCACTCTGCCCTGGATTCCAATCTTCAGAAGTGAAAGTGGTCAACGCCGACTCTTTTACTGTTGCTCGAGACATCATCAGAGAATATCCTTCAGCTCACGGCAAGGTTTCTGTTCTTAATCTTGCTAGCGACGAAGAACCTGCAGGGGGTTGGAAATACGTTCGATCCAAGACACAGGTTAGCCTCGATGTTTCTCGTTCGTTCGCTGTTCATCGAACGTGAACAGGAGGAAGCGCTCTGTTATTCGTCCACTTTATTCTGTACTCTCAAATCTTCATACTATCCCTGGCCGAACCTTGGTCCAGGATCAGTGTCGGGAATTTATTCACCTGGTGTCGTTATCTTTAAAAACGACTTGGATCATGACTGTGTCGACCTCGACCCTATGGATAGAAAAGTAGTATCCGTCTTGACTGTCGCCGCCCCTCGAGGACCAGACCTTACGAGCGATGAGTCTTCCTTCAAAAACAGTTCGGATCTCGACAATCTAAGAGGGAAAATCAAGTTAGTATATCGGATGGCAGCGTACCACGGTCAGCAGTATTTGGTTCTCGGTAAAACTTCGATCCAATCTGTGGCGAGAGGCATACTAAATTCTATCTCTTATTACTTGGGTGTTAGGTGCAATGGGGTGTGGGGCATACGCCTGTCCCCCAAAGTTGGTCGCAGAAGAGATGAAAACTGCTTTGCTGGACCCCGAATTTGGGGGGTGGTTCCGTAAGGTTGTGTTTGCCGTTTACAGTAATCGGAAAAACGGGCCTGGAAATTTTGACGTCTTCCAATCTGTTTTTAACGGAGTGAGTGTGTAGCTGAATTTTAGTAACGAGATAGGGACAGGGTTTGCTTCGTGGTATGTTGGAAACATAATATTCAGGCCTTGGAGATCGAGGAGTCTCCGACAGTACGAACAGGAACGGCCGTCGTGTACAAATTGGATTAGTGGACATAATTATTTCTTACTGGATGGCGACTATACACGATATACCAGAGCCAATTGAATTCGACATTGTTAAGAAGTTGTCCCGCTCACCCTCATACACCTACGATTTAGTTATTGGGCCGAAAGGATTAAAGTTTGATCCAGTAATATTGCTTTCCGTGTACATTCCGGCATATGGCCCCATGGTATCCTGGCACAAGCCAAGGTACATAAACGGCTGAGAGTAGTCCGATATTACAAATTTACTCACATTCCTCCCCACTGCTGGTTTGGTGGATCTCCATGAATCCCGTTGGGATGTTGATGCGACTGGCTGCTGGGACGATCCAATTTTTGGCTTCGTGGAGACCTGCGGCGGAATGAGGTTTTGTATATTGAAGCTACGGTCAGTGGGCCACTGCCTCAATGGGTGATGTGGATTGGTCCTAGGAAACGTAGCCACATATAGTCGTCTATATGGTGGCGACATAACCGGTGTACTCTAAAAATCGCATAGATGAGCATTCGCATGATGAGAATTTCTTAGGTATAAACTTACTCTTGTTGATATCCATGCCCTATCAATGGCTTGGCTAGGAGGGGGCAGGTCACGGCGATGCACACTAGCGCTGGTCTGAATGTCATCACGCGTGTTTGGAGGCGTCAGGATAGGTTCTGACTTCGTATGGTTGTCTTGAATATGCTGCCAGACTATCAATGGTCTGTAGAACAACAGAGTATGCGACCCTTACATCGGCATAGGCAGCATTATCTTTGAAGCCCCCACCACATTTGATGCAAGATGGGTGATTGGGCGAGTTCTTGTAGTGGACTTCTATAGCATCTTTTTCGATAATAATGCCACAACTACAGGTGGCCAGCGGATGAGTGGTTTTGCGATGCTAGATCATTGCATTAATAAATATATGACACCATTGGGCAATAAAGCGGTTACCTCATCGCGTTCGTTAACATCCTTGAAGCCTTTTCCACATCGCGCGCAGTTGGGATGAGCAGTAGAGCCGCGGTAATGGTCATCCAGGGCGAACGATGTGGTGAAGCTCCGATTGCAGGGGTCACAATTATACGAAGGAGGATGTTTCGCTGCAGTGTGCTGAAATTGTTGTTAAGTAGTTCATCATTTGCACAGAAAACGGGAATGGCGCGGATGGTCAATCTTACTGATTCAAGCGCGACCTGGCTGATGAAACGCCTGTCACATTTCTCGCAGAACGGATGCTGGCTTGTTGAACTCGCGAGATGTTGGTGGAGCGCCTCTTTATTTAAGAAGGGTCGGTCGCAGTGAATACAAGTTGGCATTCTAATTTTAGAGGAGGTAAAGTTATGAAGTTATGGGAGGAGCCTGACCGTGATTTATGTACCCAGAATATAAGAGATATATGGTTAGGCTACCTTGACTCGAGGAACACAGAGGGAATTTGGAGTTTTCTTGACATGGGAGAAACAAAAATTGACATTGACAACGATGGAGGCTCGGTTCGTGATCGATCCTGGCCCTTGTTTTAAATATAGAATGATTTGCAGCGAATAAAGTGTATTCATTAGCTATACCTGGTATGTGTCCATTATAAGACCCTACAACCTCACACCATGCCTTGGTAATATTACTTAATGAGTATTCCAGCAGATCTTCCATAAGAGCCATGCCCATCGGACCTCCCAATGGAAAGCTGTAGCGCCTTTTTGAACCTCGATAGATTTCGCGTTGGTCTCAAGCGTTGAACGTTGAACATTGAAGGCTGCGTCGTCCTAGATTAGCCTCCCATGCAGGGCCACCAGTGGTTTGGATACGTTGTCTCTGCTTTCCGGCAAGGAATTGTCAGTTTGTGGTGAAATTGACGAGTTGAAATAGAAACACGTCGGGAGAGTGTTTTTGTCATGAGAGCATTTTCATACTTAACGCGACGCGCTGGATTACTAGTAAATGATGGGACAGTTCAAGTTGGATTAGTTAGAGGGCGTCGCCGAACTATATCACCGGCAGAAACATGGTTTCTAGATAAGCAATTTTGGAGGGGGCCCTATGGCTAAAAGCCCCGAGAAACAGGGTAGAATAAGCCGGTTTGGAGTCCTACGCCCATTGGTGTGAAAATATGCGCGCCCAAAGCCTAAAGCCTTATGTCTGTAGGTAGGGAGGAGGAGAGAAATTTGGTGTAGGATCGTGTTTTTCTGGATATCACGTGGGGGAAATTTTTTATTGGAACGGATATGGATTTCAGGATCAAATTCCCAATTGATCCTACCCTTGGTGAGCCACACCATGGCCAGGATTTTCCCACTGGTCTGCCTGTATCTTGAGACTCCCTTGTAAGTATGTGTGTATTGTAGGCTACCTACTACTTGTCCCCAGATAACCACCTGTTTGCATGTATTTGTAGCTACAGTGGACTGACTGTTCCAACTGGGGACCGTGTCAGTATAATATACCTCTTCCCAAAATGATTTAAAGAAAAATTGGTAGGTACATAAGGAATGAAGTTTCGGAAATGAAATACTGCTCAGGGTTTCGAGGAAATTGCGCACGTCAAACCATTGACAAGACATCAACCCTTCTTTTCACTATATGCTCCATTATGATTCATTGCACCTGTATTCCAGAAATCTCGATACATATCTTCATGTGAGCAAACATTATGATGATGAGATACATATAACGTGTATGGAACGTGAAAGTAGTGTGATTGGTAACAGATTGATTAAACTAAAAAGAACAGATAAAATGAATGCATGTAATTGTCCGAAAGTGCAAGTATGAAAGGCATGTCTATTAGTCAACCCACTCGACATTTCCAAGATCAAGGGCCCTCTGGAATGAGGCTGCAGGGATATATTTCTTTCCATTCCCATTGGGAAGCTCAGCATCCATCCTCATCTTGACGCTCCTATGGATTTTAACAATTTTCTTCTTCTGCTTAGGAATGAAACGCCCATTCCCAAGATTGCTACCCATGTAGGTTCCCCACGTGTTATCGCTCTTCTGGTAGTGTTGTTTCATCGGAAGGAGTTCTAGCACCCACCAGAACCATGCGAGGGATAGTTGATCATAGATGGGGGAGAGGGAGTCAAACAATTCGTGTTCCTCTTCGCTCTTAGAGTTGACGGTGATAAGACTATTTGCCTCCTCGGCCGCTTTCAACATCGCTTGTACTTCCGCCTTGGAAGGAATCTTTTGAATCTGACGACCAACAGCTGAAAGAGGCGCGGGTCGTGGCTGTACGGTGGGATAGAGCATGGTCGGATCAAGTCCAGAACTTTTTATTGCCTCGGATGAAAAGAGAATTCCCGTGTCGGTCTTGAAACATTCGCGGATCATCCATCGCAAAGCAATCCGCGCAAGACTGTGTGGTGTACCATTGTCGACTGATCCACCGCCGACGTCTATAATGCAAAATTAGGTATATCCAGATGATACAGAACTTAACATAGGCCTACCGCAATGACATCCGGAGAACCACACCTGAAATGTGGGTCAGATAATGATTTAGCCTGTGTCGAGGGAGAATAAACCAACCTCTTCAATATCGGTTGGTCGTTCGGCCTGGTCACTGAACTGCCTTTCCATAGCTTTGAGAGTTCCAGTCTTTTTTGGTTTCTTTGGTTTCTTATTTGAGTTTTGCTTGGGGCTGCTCTCGCCATTTGCATCATCGGTAACGTCAGGTTGTTGACCCTTAATACCAAGCTTGGCTTCTTTTGCGCTGGGACGATTCCAAAGATTGGCTTTGAATTTCGCCCGGCGCTCGTCGAGGGCGACGGCGTGCCTGAAGGTCTTCACAATGGTATTGGATGTCGTGAAAGGAAGACGCCGAGGAATTAGTCCAACTGAATTGACAGTGTCCCTGAATAGGCACATGTCAGTGAATGACTACCTGACTACATGATCCGCCTACCAAACACCGATGAACTCAATCGTGACATCGACGGAGAACGCCTTTTTGAAAGCGTTCGATTGTTTCCACCCGAGTTCATCAACACGAGTGAACATTTTGTACGCAAATGGAACTTGTTGGTGGTTGCATGCCGGGAGCAACCCGACCTAATGGGGTCCACTGTAAGGGGATAGCAAGTGGGGAGGACGGGGGGAGGTATACCTTGTGAATCATCCCAGCAAGACCTCGGGCTGTATAGGCGCCGCGCGAGAACCCGAAGATACAAATACGATCACCGGCTTGATCTGGGAATATCATGAGTCATGAGAGCAACCTCACGCAAGACATCGGCTTACAATTCTGCATAAGGAATTCATAACCGTCTAATCCGAGAATGGATCAATACCTTAAAATAGGTTAATACCAGGGAGACGTACCCATCACATGAGCAGAGAGATTCCAGGCAACAGCCTCGTCCAGTGTCTATAAAGGATGTCAACATTCATTATTTATTTGGAAAATATTTGTCTTGCCTTTGATAACTTAGCAGCAAAAGGTGTTGCAATATTGGGAGAGGTGTAGGTCCCAATTCCAGCCTGATGGCGTTAAATTTAGCTAAAGAAATTAAATAAAGGTAGGGGATTTCTCACCTGATAGTAAACCATCTGCTTGTTACGATCATCCTTTCTTAGCATCGTGAAGAGCTCGACTATGTTGGAATTCTACAGGACACGTCAGGTGTTGGAGCAATTCAATAATTGCCCAGTACCAACTTACATCGGAATCAAACCTATTATCATGTATTAGTAACTTGTCAATATGATACTACACATTGGCCACCCACTGGTCTCCTGTGCCATCGAAACAAAGGACAAGTGTCCTAGCGGGATGTGTCTCGCGACTAGGGATAGTGAGCGGGAATTCCTCGCTGCTGGCATCGTCACGGAATTTGGATGCCTGGGGGCTACCGTTTATCGTCAAAGAATCGCTGTACATCGAGCTAGTCGTTCCATCTTGAGTGTGTCCAGACATGGCGTTAGAAAACAAAGGGAAATGCCGGCTTTCTGCCCCCCAAGAGCATCCCTTAAGTATACTATGATTGTTGTGAATTGCTTATTCGGTGAATGTTATGTCCCTTGCATTCCCGCTCTATTCGAAGCCTGATTGATTTGTGACGTGAGTGCGTGTGTCAGAAGGCGCCTTGCAGGAAGCGATACTGGTGATCAAACAGATTTGGGACTTGCGGCCTCTCACGCGATTACCTACAAGTCAGGGTCATGTCTAACCGAAGACAATTTATCGAATCTGAGGTCCAATCACAGCACGACATAAGTGTCCCGACAGTCTAAGCCCGAGCCGTGAGTGCCGCATCGAGCGAGATCCTGATGAACCTGACCTGGTCAAGTAAAAATCGTCTACTGAATTTAATTTAAGTTAGTGACGAAAAAAATTCAAGTACCTGGTTGTATGTGTGTAACCCATTTGTTTTTCATTGGTACTTAGGCGAGAGTCAAAGCTCGAAATAACAGAAATAAACTCAAAGTGGCGATATAAATAAAGATCAACATCACGTGGGTCCGCTTTCGGCAAATTCATGAGGTTTTAATTTCCCGACCTACGATGTGCGTTGCAACGTCGCCTCCAACTCTCCTTTGGTTTTTTTTGAACAAGTGGAGTGCTCCTGCACAGTCTCGTAATACAAATCAAAAACTTTAAAGACTATTCCTAAAATTTGAATGCTTCTCAACCTTCAGGATCCAGGACCGAGCAAGCCTCAGCTTGTCTTCCATAATTCATGTCACCAGTCTGTCAGTCTATTTATTTTTCCTGAGAGAGGGTCAGATCCGCAGATCCCAACTTACGGATATGCTTGGCCGACTAAATCCTTATGGAAGTAGACTGTCTTTCCTGCCGTATCTTCGTCGACTCCGTCCAGACATCCAAGTTCGATCTTAGTCACTGTTCTCATGCCCCAACTATACAGCCTCTCATAATCAATCGTAAAACTTCGCTTTCTCATGCAGTTAAGGCATTTCCTCTTATATGTTCTGACAGTAGAAGTGACAATCGAACAAGGCAGTGTGATGGCAGAACAATCGGAAGTATAACCACAGGTACGGATGGACATAAGGCGTCCTGACAAGACCCTCGAGTGTGGCACCCAAGATTCCATCATATTGATTGTCCTGCATACTTCCTGGAATATAAAAGTTATCGTATGCCCTCCTACTCGGAACGACTACTTGTTTTTCGCGAATAATTATGGCCGACGTTTCTGCCTCTCGAGCTTTTACAATGGGTGTTGACGCTGTTTACCTTTCCAAGCGTCCACTACCCACGGCACCGACCGGTTATTATGACTGGCAGATTACGACGGACCCTGCTGATGACCGTGAAGGCCATTCGGCAGTCACTAACCTTGTACATCGGGTACGTACATTCTATCATATCTCGTTAGGTTCGTCCTACAACTACCCTATTATCTCTAGGTACAAGCTTTCAAGGCAAAAGGCGAATTCAAGCCCGACCCAAGCCATGTTGTTCGTATGGATTCCGTCGCACACACGTCCATGTTCAACTGACAACTACCCTAGGATGCATTTCTGGATGCCCACAACAACCCAACTTCCATTGATGATCGTAAGGGGGCGGTATGTCGAGTGCGTTTTCCGGTGATTCCAAACTAAGTCAATTGCAGTTTGCAACAGGTCTTGGAATTCTCGCCCGCCTGGACCCTCACAGCGACCTTTCGAAGAAAATGAATAACTCCGTAATTTCCACGTTGTACAATACTGTGCCTCATCCTCCCGCTTCATATTTGGGTCCCGATCACTGCTTCCGTCACGCTGATGGAGGAGGAAATAATTTACAAGATCCAGATTTGGGACGTGCAGGCACTCCTTATTCAAGGAGTGTTCAAGGGAGGTCCGGGTTGCCGCGGAGCTCTCTCCCTGATCCTGGCTTGATTTTCGACTCCATCCTCCGAAAACATGATGTTAGTTGGAGTTTACTCATATATTAATTTGAGCTAACAATCTGAGCAGCACCAAGACCATGCAGGGGGAATGTCCAGTTTGATTTTCGCCTTCGCGGCAATCGTTACTCACTCCTTGTTCCGAACGGATCATCGGAATATTCACATTAATAACGCCAGTTCTTTCTTGGATCTCAGCCCACTCTATGGTGATAGTCAGTGAAATCCCGTTCCTGAGCAGTGTCGCCATTAACATTCCTATTACTAGATCAAACAGCCCAAGATAAGGTTCGTGACAAGGCAGCTGGCCGAGGGCTGCTGTACCCCGATACTTTCTCGGAGGAACGCCTCCTTTTCTTGCCCGCTGCGGCCAGCGTTCTCCTCGTGATTTTCAGTCGTAACCACAATGTTCGCTCTATTCCATTGTAGTGCCGTCATGAGTTGATCTATCGTTACAGTACATTGCAGAGAAAATTCTGAAAATCAATGAGCGGGGTTTATGGTTGGACCCACCCCCCGCAGACGAGGCCCGGAGAGGTATTCAAGACGAACAGATATTTCAAACTGCCAAACTAATCAAGTTAGCTTCTTTTCATTAATATGTTGATTCTTATACTGATCGCGTTCAGTTGCGGGCACTTCATGTCCGCAATCATGGGTGACTATGTTGCGGGTTTCCTTGGCTCGTCGGAAGGTTGTAATTGGAACATGAATGCTTTTGATGTGAGTTTCGAATTCACAATAATTAGCTCCTCTTTTAACCTCGGTGTCATTCAGCTTATCCAAGGGAAAGAACACAATGTGTCGCGAGGTCAGGGAAACCACTGTAGTGTGGAATTCAACGTTCTCTATCGCGTAAGGCTTTTTCTCATATCCCACATTCGATCTCATCTAACCTAAGAGTCAGTGGCATGCGACTACTTCCGCACGAGACGAAAAGTGGACAGAGGGGGTCTTCAACAAATTTTTCAATAATAAACCTTTTGATCAGGTCCGTGCTCTCTTTCGCGTCACATCTCTACATACTTACGCTATCATCCTAGTTATCTCTCAGAGATCTTCCTACAATTGCTAAGGTATTCCAGGATGTTGAGCCCAACCCAGCGAGACGGACTTTTGGAGGGCGAGTTGTCTATGTTCATGTATTGTGGACAGCTATGATGACACTTCAGTTTATGTAGCTTGAAACGTGGGCCCGACGGGAGGTTTTCGGATGATGACCTTGCAGATGTGTTACAAAGTGCAACCCAGGATCCTGCTGGCGCCTTCCGTGGCCGTGGAACCCCTCCCGTCCTGAGAATTGTTGAAATCATGGGTATTGAGCAGTCTCGTGCGTGGGGTGTATGTACGATGAACGAGTTCAGGAAATATTTGGGGTTGAAAGGTACCTTTTTTTTTTCCCTTTGCATGTAATGTATTTACCGATTTCCTCCCTTCAAGTATTCGAGTCATTCGAAGACTGGAATCCCGACCCAGAAATCTCGGTAAGTCACTCCTGTCTGGCTTTAATTAGATTCTCATTCAACAGGCCGCTGCTCGTCAATTGTATGGGCACATCGATAACCTTGAGCTTTATGTAAGTTATTTCTTGCCCATAACTTGATCTGGGCAAAATGCTCATAACCAATATAGACTGGTCTTCAAGCAGAGTCCACGATGCGACTCACGGACGGATCCCGGTTCGCGTGTGGATATACAACAACTCGTGCTGTTCTTGGTGATGCTATCGCTCTAGTTCGTGGCGATCGGTTCCACACCAGCGATTTCACACGTGGGTTCTCGTAAGACCTTCATGCGAATTGACATTAAGCAAAGAAATTTTTCTAGCGATCAACCTCACGACATGGGGATTCCAAGATTGCCAGCGGGATATGAACAACGGAGCTTCTGGTGGTGAAAGTATGTTTCGAATGGGCAGCTAACCAATTCGTTTGACCCTAATATGCACTTTTTTGTATAGTCCCTAAACTCTTGCTCCGTCACCTTCCTCGCCACTATCCCTACGTAAGTTATCAATTAGTTCGTAAATAATCTTACTCATCTTTTTTTCCAGAACAATGTTTATTCGCTTTATCCTTTTTTTACACCAACCAAAATGAGGAAGAGCTTAGAGGCACAAGGCATTGCGTCCAAATATACTTTTGACCGCCCCGTACCCCTCTCTGTGCCGAAAATACTCAACACATTTACTGCCATAAAGACCGTTTTCAGTGATCCGGCCCGATTCAAAGTGGTGTACGAGAAACAAGGGTACGGATCGATCATGACGTTTGACGAGATGATGAAGTAAGGTTCTTCCAAAATATTTTGGTTTGGAACTAACCAAAAACTCTTCGCAGGCATGATCAAGATAGGGGGATGGTAATTTCCGGTGCCAACCCACCTTCCTAATTAATGACACAGTATCCTTTAGATCCTGCAGGCATTGTTTCCCCAAAAGGAATCACTTAGTCAATATGTCTCGTGGTTCGGCGAGACTACGGCAAAGAAGATTCAAGAGAAATCGTGGCGGTGGGTATACACCGACTAGACATCGTGATCTTATCTCAATCCTAATCCAAGGTACCCTAACGTTCCTGGCACATACGTCGATATTGTCAAAGATGTCATCAATACCGTATCTGTTCACCTCGTTTCCGAAAAACTAGTAAGTAATTCGATAATCTCTGTGTGGTACACCCCTCATTATTGTTAGACCGGGATCTCTTTGAAAACAAAAGAAAATCCCTCCGGACTTTACACAGAAAAGGAAGTCTTTGATATGCTGAAGACCCTGGTACGTGGTTTTGGTAGATTTTGTTCATGTACACTGACATATTGCTTTTTTATAGTATACGTGCGTCCAGAATATCTACCAACTGAAATATTTTTCCTTATCTATTTCTAATATAGAGCAACGTCTTTGTCATATGGTAACCCAGAGCATGGATTTGCGTTGCACGAAGCAGCGGCGCACACTCGCACAATCATGAATGCGCTCATTACCAAATCTCTTTTCGAGATTAAGCCTTCTCTGTCACCTGTTCGTCGTCTACGCTCAAATTATCATTCTTTGGATCTAATGCTCCCTCCCATCTTAGAACTTTGTAGGAAAGGTTGTAGCTGGAACTGTTTCATATTTCTGGCCACCTAGCAAGAAGTCTCACCATCCCTTCTTAAAGTCCCTCACTGACTCGGGTCGACCTTTGGATGAGCTCTTGGGTAATACCCTTGGCCTTGCCGTTGGTGCTTCTGTTAGTCATGCACATGCTGCGGTGCATGTCATCGATTTCTATCTGGACGACGCACGGGAGAAAGAGAAGCAACATATTTCGCACCTCGCTAATAGTCGGGATTCCCAAAGTGCTGATCTTCTACGCGGATATGTCTATGAGGCTATGCGTAAGGGAGTCCCTTCTAGTATACCGCATATGATTTAACTAGTATGAACAGGCTTGAAGCCCCAGTTCTCCGGCCTCTGGAGAGAAGCAGTTGTTGATGCCACTATCCCACAGGGACCTGGCCTTCCAGCCATAGATATTAAAGCTGGTGATCGCATCTGGGCTAGTTTCAAGAATGCACACATAAATGTAAGTCATAGGGAGATCCTTAAATAGTTCCGGCCTCACTATTATAATGTAGCCACTCGACTTCCCGGACCCGAAGGTTGTGAACCCGCATCGCCCAGTGGCATCGTACAACCTTAATGGTGCTGGCTTCCACAACTGCCCAGGAGCTACATTCTCCTATCAATCAATTTGCGAAATAGTCAAGATTGTGTTCCAGTTGAAGAATGTTCGTCGCGCAGTGGGGGATGCCGGAAAGCTCACCGGATTCACTGAGATTATCAACGGGACCGACACAGAATTTTATGTTCAGCGCAATGGATCTGTTAGCTCGTGGCCGGGATCCATGCATATTGTGGTACGTATAATACATTTCCCTTGTCACACTGGCGCTGACCCCACTGTAGTATGATGCTTGAACGTTGAATGGTCTTTACGTCTTGTTGCTTATATCTTATGACTTACTATATATCCCCGGCCTGACATTTTCGACGTTTCGGTAGTTTACTGCTGAAGGGATTTCAAATCATTTTCGTGATGAATATCCCCCCATCGTTGAGCAAACCGAAACCCGGTACCCACCACTCAATCTTCCTGTAAGGAAGTAAAATTATTCAGAAACCTGGAGGTAGTGGTTGTTAGATAAATTGTTTATGTAATTGTGACGATAGTGACAAGTCAACTAGCGGCACACGTTCTTTCGAGATACGGATAAACAGTTGTAAGAATTCTGATTCTCGTAAATAAGGACAGGGGGCTTATATAGGTTTTCGGTAGCTAGGATTCCCTAATAAAGAAGGTGAAACAGTTAGAGCAAGGGGTATAGTGAGAAACGGAAAAGAGATCTAATCAGGTCGGTCAGGTTGAATAAGTAATAGATAAAATGTAAGGAGTGTGAGGTGGTGACGAGTCACATTTCTGCTACAGTAATACATTCTTCCAAATATCATGAACGCAGGACAGGCTTGAGCGACTCTGCCGTTTGCAGTGTCCACGCTTCAATTTCACCCATGGGGAGTTCCTGCCACTCATGGAGCACCTATACCAGTGACTTAATTACAATAATTCTTACTTCCATTGACCACTCACGGCGTCGAGTTTATCAAGGAGCACCGCTGCGCGCTCGTTTGCTTCTTGCGTCGTTTGTACATTGCGTTCAACCTGTGCTTGAAGTTCATGATTCTCCTTTTCTATCTAAGTGCAGGCATGAGGGACTTGGTACCTGAATTATGACTAGGACTTACTTTGGCCAACGTCTCCCGCAGTCTTTTCACTTCAGACTCTAGCAGGGGCACTGTACGCGCACATACTGCCACGCGCGGCTCCAGGTCCTCCTTCCAAGTGTCTTTCCCAATTTCTCCCCTGGCTTTCCGATCCTTTGCTTCGTTTACCACGCGATGTAGGATGTCTATGTTTTCTTGTATTGAATAGTCCTTGAATAGTTTGTCGAGATCACGCTATAGCAATCAGATGTCGATGTAATAAAACCCGAACAGAGAAGGCGACCCACGTACAAAATTTTGCGCTTCAATATAGTCGGAGATACTGTTAAATGTGGCTGACGATCCATTCTTATCCTCTTCTACATAAAGCGGGAAACATTCCGCGAAATCTTCGAAACTGTTTACGCGATTGGTCGGTCAATAACGCGTTTCCCTGCCAGTTTTTTCAGATACACGTACGTCCATTTATGAGCAGAACGTTGAATAGCAAGTTGCAAGGCAGAATGGAAATGTGTCCATCGTCGGCTCCCAGGCTGGTTGAACATGGTGGTGTTAGATTAGGACCATTATCTCACGTGATCTGGACGCTATCATGCCAAGTGCTGTTTACCCAGTTCGGGGTTTCAAACTGTTTACCTTAGCGTTCCTATAGAATCCAAAACAGTCAATATAGCCTCACAAACTGTTCCGCGTCTACAACTCAAGAAACGGGAACGTCCGAATAACATGGCGGGTGTTCTTTATCGCCCGGGGACACAAGCGCTCTCTTAATCTCGCAAAAATGCAACCTTGCTAGCGGGGTGACGATAAAAAGGATAAATTCCAAACTGTCCACCGCTGAGCGCTGAATCAGACATAAGTGTCCTTAATCAAAATTGTATGGTCCACACCTTCCAAGAAGCCCCGCGTTGAGTTTACATAGACTCGTAACCATTCTACTAAGGTATGGGTTACCGGTCTAGGGTTTACGCTGTTTTGGTTCATGGGGAATCTGATTTCCTATAGCACATCGTATTATCTTCAACTAAAACGCCCCTACATATTACACCAAATTGTTCCATAAATGTACGATCTACGTGAAGAATGAAAGGGAAATAATCATGTAATTATGTGTTGTTCTCTTTTCCAACCTCGCGCGCGGTTGGCGTTTTGTTGCAAAGGAAAGGGAATATACATTTACCTATATCGCGCGAAAAGAAAATTTCGGGTACGGGGAATCGAACCCCGAGCTGCCGCGACCACCTCAATGAGAGGCGGCAATGTTAGCCGTTACACCATACCCGAGTGATAAGTTGCATTTATCAAGATACGCCTAGAGACACGCCGTATTTCACCGATGCGAAAGCTGCACTTTGTGGAGACGAGAGAGGAAGGAAGGTTTCAAAGATTTACCAGGCGCTGTGTGCATTGCATCTTGCCTATACTTAAACAAAATCGGAGGAACCATTGATTAGCGTAGTACTCGTACTGTTCCTAATTAGAGTAAAAGTGATACAAGGGAGGTCAGTGATCTATGAAGTACAAAAGTGAAATCCAATGGCATCCTAGAAATGTGCAATGAAGATATTAAAGGGGTGGTAATGGACGACGGCACTGGGGACATATATTCTGAAATGACACTCTCAGCAGGTGGAAGAGAAAAGCCGGATACATCACGTACCTTTATAGCAAGCCACTGAGTGCCAAATATAACAATGTTTAGATCTGGAAAAGAGTAAAGCTAATCTGACATCGACTTACCCGTTCTAGACATTCAGTATGCTGGCGGAGTAACCCTCATCAGTATCTGAGTCGCCGGATCTTGATATTGGACTTACGAAGAGATGATGGCACGGCGCCAAACTATAATGCTTCTTCTTGCTCTCCATCCCCATTTGCATAGCATTTAGCAAACCTCCGGTGCTCCCCATACCCCTCTTGCCAGTATCCTCAGTACTCCATTCGTCATATTCCTTATCCGAGGCGCGGCGTGAGGATGGGTCAGCAAGGATCGCATCCATGCAAATCGCACAATCACCAAATGATGGCTCTGGCGCTTCGGAGTCTGGGATAGGCATAGGAGGATGGTAGTCGTATATTTTGACCACAGCATACTGTAAAAATGTGTGTTAGTGAGGGTCTTCGAAGATAGAAACATGTGACCCAAACAGACCCGTTTGGGGAGGAAGAATGTTGGTCCAAAGGTTTCTTGGAGTATTAGAACGAACCCCTGAAGGCAAACAAAGGCTGCCAAAAGGTAGGACCACGCTATTGTGTTTATGGTTAAAAGAGATACATAACAACAAAAGTGTAAAAGCATGCACATCGAGGTTCTACATCAAGAACGTTCTTTGGGCATGCCAGGAAATCTTCCAGAGACGGTTAGGATGTATTAACCCTCATGAACAAGCTACTCACATAGGGCAAGATACAACCGACAAACAGTAGTACCTATAACGTACTCCGCTCGTAGCCCGCTGCTTCTTCCTCTTCGTGCTGACCTTATGATTTGGGGCAACCATATCAAAGAGTATGACACACACACAAAGATCATAGATAAGGTTGGAGATAAGATAACGCGGACAATAAAGGTCAAGAAAATGAAGAGGGTCACCCCTAGTATAGTTGTAAGCTGGGGTTTGGGTTAATAATAGATATGGGAACCTACAAAGCCTTGCTTGTGGGTCAGTACGAACGTGGTGTATAAAAAACGCAAAGAATGTTGGTTGTGTTGGTGCGGCCGGAATCGGAGACGGGGTTGGTGTTGGTGTTGGGGCCACTGGGGTAGGCACGTTAGCTGTTGTAGGTAGTAATGGTGCGTCCGCGGATGACACTGGGGGGAGTGGAGGATAGCTGGTGTTAGCACTAGTGTTGACGGTACCATCAGTAGTAGTGTGAATATCAGTCGGTGCTGAAACTGGCGGAGAAACAGGAGGCGGCGTTGGAGGAGCCACAGGTGTTGGTTGGGGTGCTGCATTCTCGGGGCCTTGTATTTGATGTATCAGAACTGAAAATTGCTAAGAGTACTCATCAATGATAGCGTGCAAGTAGCGAACGATATGTAAACCAACCGCTTCATATACAAACAAAATACAGGCCAAGAATGCAGGTGCAATGAGCGAGAGAGACGGCCTGCCTTCTGCGAGAATGGCAAATGTGATGTGACCGGCAAAGGAAACAGAGTCCACAGTTGCCTGTGCAAGGAATGTCCAACGTGAAACTTTGGACAAGCCAGGAAGAGTACGACTTTGCTCCGATTGGCGAGAGAATAGGATGAGGATAATAAGATATGCAAGTCCGGCGGTCCCAGCATCTGGTTAATATAAATAGGTCAGAGGTTAATATTGAGTATTGGAAAAGTAATTACAGGTGGTCACTTTGCGAAAAAACGTTCTAGATCTATAAGAGAGTTAAACCCTGTAAGAATACAAAAGAGCTTTACTTGCCTGAGGCCCTCTGTTTCAGTGACCTCGTACATAATGCCACACTCTTTACTGATCAAAAGCCCACTGATGGATAATTTGGGAGGCTCGATAGTCCATATACCTGTGGGTTTTTGAATTTCGGCTTCAAGTTCCAACATAAGGTGCTCAGGAACGTGCACGGGGTGTATTTGAGCGTGGAGTGTGAAAGGGCAAGTGGACTTGGGTGGGTCATCTAGTCAAAGGTTAAAAAGGGCGACGGATGATATGAACCTACAAACCGTTGTTCGAATCATGGTCGATTACCCCCGCGTCGATTAAGCCCTTCAATTTGTTGATTCGAGCGATGAGCTCGGGTCTGATAATTTGAGCCGTTTCATTCTTGGCAGAGGCTGGGACGAGAGATGGAAGTAGTCGAATATCAATATGTCGACTGGGGGGGATTAAGCGGACGCATGACATGGATGATACAAAAGGCTCACCCAGTCGGTTCAGCAAATCCATATATGGAACCGTTGGATAAAAAGTGAACTCCTTCGAATTCTAGGCGAAGGTCTTCATGGGTGTTTGAGTCTGTAAGCTCGATACGTCCCTATTAACAGCGTTATTATCACCAGATGAAGAGTCAAGGTGATACATACATGGACCAGTGCTATATTTTCCGACACTGCTGTCCCGTTCCAATGAAACGGCATCTTTTCCACGACGCTGAGGGCTACTTTATTTGACGCCGTCCAGTTCCATGTCCCCAACCGTTCCGGTATCGCCGTAGTATTCACATCAGCCATATACATTTGGGCAGGAACTGTCTGGTTTTCCGAATGTGCTACAGGAGTGATATTATGGAAATTAGACGTTCCATGGATAAAACCTGTCACATTAGAATAGTATGATGCTTGATTCGGGTCCAGAAGATTGCCTTGGATGTCGAAAGTGTCGAGCAATGGTAGGAGTCCCGGATGTTGGTCAGGCTAGAAAAAAATGAATACTCACAGTAATAGTTGGTGAAAAGATACAAACGATAGTGAAGTTCGTCGACGTCCCATTCATCCATGCCGTATAATTGGACAATTGATATGACAACGATCGTAATGCGTCCTGGTACTGGTGCCTCGCTAGGAACTCGTCGCCATTGTGACTCGTGAGCATAAAGAGCATTAAGCTAATGAAGAGAAACGATGGGATGGAGCTACGCTGTCTCTGACCTCGCCCACCTGGTAGGCCGTCATCGTCGCGTGTCGGGTCATTCATGCTACCACCAAGGTCCTAGCAAAAACACTTGACACTAGGCGTTCGAGAACGCCAAGAGTCTCTCCGGAGAAGATGATAGTAGAGTAGTGACCTCAAGTCTCCTTTTGAACGGCGGTGGGGTTGGATAGTTATTATTCGTTGTGGCGGTGCAGGGACGTTAAGGATGCCAAGAGAGATCAGCACTAGCCCGATGTGCAACAGGTAGCAATTCTGAATTCTGAGACGTAGGTCCAGAACTCTATTTGGAAAAATCTTATGAACATTTTACTATTTTCTACAAAAGAATTTGAATCCTCCTCCTGCCCGCCACCAGCACGCCCAGACTGTGATAATTATATGACACTCCAGTCATTTAACTATAAGAGTTTCCAAAGTTCTTATGAGCCTGTTTTTATTTCATTTCGCTTTCATGATTGCTTCCAGGAGTCGAGCCACAGTCTAACTTACATGCGACTGGACACAAATCTCTCGTTGTATCTGGTTTAGATAATGCGCAACCATATAGCCAACAGGCATGTTAATTAGGTCGAAATGTTCTCGCTGTAGACACCAACCGGTTCGGGTATCGTCCGAGGGTATAACATAAATCACCCCTCCATATCGTCCTTTTTCTTCAAGTTGATAATACCTTCGTGATGCTATTTGTGGAAGAAAAAAGAGAGAAGCATGTTTTGCCGCCCGTCGACGTAGCTACCACTGCATCGATGCTTGGGTACAAGGGAATAATCCAGAAAGTATTCATGAGGGTGATAGGGGACAAACCACTGCCATAACCTAGGTTTGAATCATCGGGCCACTTGAAAGTTACATCGGATAAGAAGGGACAATGTAATCTGTTGAATAATGTGCTTTTGTCCAAAGGTGGATACTTCGTAGGCTACACTGCATATTTGGAAAAGGGCTGAGTTTTTCGTTGGTATGCTGTCATATTTCCTGAGTCCTTTGTGGGGCCTCCTAATCGTCAAAGAAGTAGATATACTTTGATAAGGTGTATTCCGCAACGGAAATGGGACTCTTATAGTGAGCAAAAGCATAATAAAACAAAGGTTTTTTCCTGGTTTAATAGCTTTGTTAGTAAAAGATCATCGGCCATCATCTGGGACGTACGTGACGGTCCTTAGCAAGCGCCATCGATACGTATTATCATATGACCTCATACTCCCCCCGGATTATTATAAGAAATCTTAGGCGCATAGGTGCGAGGTAGGATTATAGGATATTGATTCTGTTCTCCTTGATAATGATTTCCTGGGGGTTCTGGTCCGTGAGATAATATATACCAAAGAAACCCACCTATCCTCCGGGGTGACAAGGCTGTCAAAAATAATAAAATTGGGTCGCAGACAGATGGCCAACGTACTCGGATTCGGGCGTTCTGAGGGAACTTATAATGAAGGGGTGGTGGACGTTGATCGAGGTCACGTGTCAGTATTTCGTAGGTATCTTCAAGGCTCTTCCAGCGTCCCAACCGGCTCCTCTCCTTCTGGCCCATCATGGCGTCCACGGTGACCTCCCAGACGGATGAAATATTCCAGAATCTCAAAAGCAAGAATCAGGATACCCGGACTGCAGCTGCGAAGGAGCTTCGACGCTATGTGAGTTGCATTACCTTCCGTCGTGTTGGCGCACGACATGACCAAATCCTGTAGCTGTCTACGGCAGTGGCGGAGATGTCTTCCGACGCTGCAGCGAAACTTTGGGATGATAACATCAATCGGAGGTTGTTCGAGTTGACCCACAGTCAGAATAGCACTGAGGCCTTTGGTGGGTTAGCAGCGATTGGTGCGTATGCCAGATTGTTTGCCTCATCGGGTGTTTAGTTCGTTATAGATAATCTTCTTGACGTTGATGGCGAAGAAAACATTGACTCCAAGAGAAATCTCTTTCGATTCTGGAACTATGTCAAACATCTCCTTCCAAACCACGATGTTAATCTCATGCTCGCGGCTTCTAAAACTCTTGGGCAAATAGCTGAAATTGGAGGTGCCGCTTTTGGAGAAAGGTTCATGGACAAAGAAGTTCCAGCCGCCATAGAGTTGATGCAGCCGGACAAGCAAGAGTCACCCAGATACGCCGGCGTACTCATTTTAAAGGAACTTGCCCGGAATAGTCCCACCTACTTTCATTCACATATCGCCGTTGTACTCGATAACATCCTCGTGCCCCTCCGAGACCAACGTTTGATAGTCAGGGAAGGAGCTGCGGAGTTGCTTGCTGCCTGTTTGGAAATTGTGACTCAGAGGGAACGACAGACTCGTAGCCCATATCTGTCCAAGATCCTAGGGGATGCGCACATGGGACTAAAGCAGTCTCAGCCCGAGGTCATACATGGGTCGCTACTGACATACCGTGAACTCTTGCTTCACGCGGGAATGGTACGCGATATCTTGATTTTTTATGTTGGATTACTCACACCATCTATGATTAAAGTTCATGAGAGAAACCTTTTTGGACACTGCAGAACAAATCCTCCGCTTCAAGTCTCATCGAGACCTACTCGTTCGCAAGATGGTTATCACAATGATCCCATCGCTCGCTGCCTATGACACCCAAACATTTACCGAACACTTCCTTCACAAGGCCATGGCTCATCTCCTGACACAATTGGAGAAGCCAAATGAGAGATCCTTTGGTGCGTTCACAGATCCACCGCTCTATGTTGGCTCATTGTTTCGATAGCGTTTATTGCGATTGGCCACACTGCCACCGCCGTTGGGAGTGATATGAAACCTTTCCTCGATTCTATCATGATGCACATTAAGCAAGGGCTTCAAGGGCGAGGGTGAGCCCTCTTTTATTCTTTTGGCGCTAAACTCATTGCATGACCAGACGGAAGAACGCGCCTTCGGAGGAACCTATATTTCAATGTGTTGGAATGCTTGCTGCGGCTGTTGGGCCCAATCTTACAAAATTACTGCACGACCAACTTGATCTTATGTTAGCTTGTGGCTTAAGTGATCCTCTGAGGAATGCGCTTGTGGCCATTGCAAAATATATTCCCCCACTCTTGAAGACGATTCAAGGTGCGTAATTTTCCTTGGAAATTGCTATCTAAATTTTAATATGTCAATGTTACCCACAGACCGTTTGCTGGATCTCTTGTCGCTGATTTTAAGTGGTCAACCATACAAGCCCTTAGGCGCTCCATTGCTTGGCCGGACTGATATTTCTGGTGTGACCAGAGATATAAATGCCACACAGGTATGTTCTTCACATTTCGATATATGGTGGCATCAGGTCATGACACTTATAGATTGCTACGCATGAAAAAAGCCCGGAACTGATCACGCTAGCGTTGAACACACTGGGTACCTTCGACTTCAGTGGTAAGTTGTTTCCAAAACCATACTTTCCCAATTTAATTTTGGTATGTAGGCCACGTCCTGAATGAGTTTGTGCGCAATTGTGCATTGCCATATTTGGAGGATGATAATACCGAGGTCCGGGGTGCCGCAGCCACAACTTGTTGTCGTCTTTTCGTTCGAGATCCCATCTGCTATCAGGCGAGCAGCCATGCGATCGAAATCATCAGCGATGTCCTTGATAAACTTCTGACAGTTGGTATTGCCGACCCAAGTAACACTTTTTTTCCTCTGGACTTTATCTGGCTGCTCATTATTATATAACAGTCCCGGGAATTAGACATATAGTTCTCTCCAACCTCCATGATCGTTTTGACAAACATCTTGCCCAAGCAGAGAACGTACGATCGTTGTTCATCGCCCTCAATGACGAGGATTTCCAAAATCGTGTTACCGCGGTTGGGTTAATCGGGCGCCTTGCAAAGCACAATCCTGCCTACGTTATGCCGTCCCTGCGGAAAGCTCTTATTCAACTCCTTACTGAATTAGAATATTCTACTGTTCTGTGCGTTCATTGGTACATTTGTAATTGTGGGACCTGACATTATTTTTGTAGGCGGAGCCGAGAGGAATGTACGCGGTTGCTTACACTTCTCGTCAGCGCAACCCAGCGTCTCATCAAGCCATATGCCTTACCCATGTTGCGCGTCCTCCTTCCTAAGGCTAATGATAGTAATGCTACGGTAGCTGCAAATGTTCTCATGTGTTTGGGCGAACTAGCCTGTGTAGGGGGTGAAGACGCCATGCCTCATGTTCCCGAGCTTATGCAGGTGATCATATCGCGCCTCTCTGACCCGTCACTCCTTAAAAGAGACGCTGCCTTACATACCCTTGGTCAAGTGTGCTCGAGCACGGGATACGTCATTGCACCTCTCGCTGATTACCCTCAACTCCTTCCCCTACTTGGTAGGATTTTGAGGACTGAAACCAGCCAGCAAGTGCGGCGCGAGGTGGTGAAAGTCCTTGGAATTCTGGGTGCCCTAGATCCCTACCGACGCAAGGTAAGCCCTTTTATTGGTTTTATAAAATTATTCAAAAACGACTGACCTTATGTTAACATCAGACCAGGCCTGAGGAGGAATCGAGTGAAACCGCGATGGCTGCGGTGAATCAAGTTCCCGCCGCGCAGCTTGGTACATCAGCTGCGACGGATGATTATTTCCAAACTGTTGTAATAACTGCACTCTTGGCTATACTGAAAGATCAGGCCCTCAGTAACCATCATCCCACCGTCATTGAGGCTATTATGTCTATTTTTAAGACTCAGGGCCTGAAATGTGTCACTTTCCTTCCCCAGGTTTGTCTCATTGAATACTAGGGTGGCTTTAAACTGACAAAAGTTCAGATTATCCCTGCCTTCGCAGCTGTTACACGAGGGTCGACCGCTCGCCTCGGTTTCTACCTGGAGCAGCTTGCTATTCTTGTCGGCATTGTTAAGCAACATGTCCGAAATTTTATGCCTGACGTCTTTAGCCTCGTTACGGAGCTCTGGGAAAATCCTACTCTCCAATTACCCATTGTCGCACTAGTTGAGGCTCTCGGAAAGGCGCTCGACTCCGAATTCAAGCCATTTTTGCCAACTATTCTGCCGCTTATCCTCAAGGTCTTTGAAGGGGATCTCAATGACAAGAGGATCAACACTCAGATCAAGATTTTTGACGCTTTTTTGACCTTTGGGACCAATATTGAGGAATATCTCCACCTTGTTATCCCTATCATTGTTAAGACATACGAGAAGACTGATGGTCCAGGTACAACGCCTTTGCGAAGAAGGGCCATCCAGACAATTGATGGGTTATCGAGACGCGTCAACTTTTCAGACCATGCATCACGCATTATTCACCCACTTGTCCGGGTTTTAGAGGGGCCAAGCAATGAACTCCGACCAGCAGTAATGGACACTCTTTGCTCGTTGGTCATACAGCTTGGCTCTGATTTTGCTATTTTTGTACCTACCATTAACAAGGTGAGCTTATTAAACCAATTTTGGTGAACAAGTGTTCAATGGGTTATTTCCACAGGCCCTACTCCGGAAGAATGTTTCACACCCTAAATACGAGAACCTGATCTCCAAATTGCTTAACGGGGAACGACTCCCACAGGAAGCCGGTGTCCTCGAACTTCTGTTGGTATCATCATTGGTCTTACCAAATTTCCGCTCATCTTTTCCTTTCTTTCTTTCTAGTTTGAGTGAAAATTCGAGGGCCCCCGAGTTCTCACTCCCAGCGGAAGCGACGAAGATGACAGTGAATCAGCAGCATTTGAAACAGGCTTGGGACGTGTCCCAAGTAACTACTCGTGACGACTGGACGGAGTGGATGCACCGTCTCGGTGTAGAGTTCATGAAGGAGTCTCCATCGCATGCGCTTCGTGCATGTATGAGTCTTGTAGAGATCCATCCCCCTCTTGCCAAGGAATTGTTCAATGCAGCCTTCTTGTCATGTTGGAGTGAGCTTTATGACCAATACCAGGTAAGTCTATACTATTCTCCTGAAGTTCCTTCATATCAACTGTTGCATATATCATATAGGAAGATCTTGTTCGATCTATCGAATTTGCGATTGTTTCGACGACTGCTCCATCAGAATTGATACATCGTTTGCTTAACCTCGCTGAATTTATGGAACACGAAGAAAAGCCTTTACCGATCGAACACCGAACACTTGGAGAATATGCTAATAAGTACATGGCTTATGCAAAGGCCCTACACTACAAAGAGTTGGAATTTTTCTCCGAATCATCACCAGCGGTCATTGAGTCGCTTATCGCGATTAATACTCGACTTCAACAACATGATGCAGCTTGGGGGACGCTTCTTACAGCACGTGAGCAGTATGACGTCACGAAACATGAGGAGTGGTATGAAAGGCTTGGCCGTTGGCAGGAAGCGCTGGTAGCCTATGAGCGAAAAGCAGAAAGTGATCCGTCAGATCCCGACGTACAGATTGGTCGCATGAAATGTTTACATGCTCTTGGAGAATGGGACCAACTTGCGGCACATGTTGACGAGAATTGGTCCAACGCTAACCATGACTACCGACGAGAGATTGCGCCGATGGCAACAGCGGCTGCATGGTCACTGAATGAATGGGATTCAATGGACGACTACATAGCAACAATGAAACCGGATTCACCGGACCGCGCATTTTACCGTGCCATCCTTTCAGTCCACCAAAATCAATTCCCTAAAGCTCTTGTTCATATTGCGAAGGCTCGTGACCTTCTGGATCCTGAATTGAGTTCTTTCGTCGGGGAGGGATATGGGCGCTCGTACAAGTAACTTTTCATCTTTACTTAGGCAAGTGCAAACTCTAATTATTGTTCATCCCTAGTGTCATGGTTAGGGCACAGATGCTCTCAGAACTGGAGGAGATAATTGCATTCAAGCAATATGCTGATCAGCCTGAGCGGCAACAAGCTATGAGGAAGACCTGGATGAAACGGTGAGTCCTAATTCATCGATCTTCTGCACCGCTAACTTGTTAATAGACTTCAAGGCTGTCAACCTGACGTCGAGGTCTGGCAGCGTATTTTGCAGGTCAGAACTTTGGTCCTCAATCCTGAAGATGACCCCATCATGTGGATCAAGTTTGCAAATCTGTGCCGTAAATCAGATCGCATGGCACTAGCAGAAAAAACCATTAACTCCTTGCTTTCTCCGGAGCGGGTAAGCGAAATATCGTATATATGGCTGCACTGACCTATAATTATTATTGTCAGTCGCAACGGATGCACGAACATCATCACCATACTAAAGCCCCACCAAACGTCGTCTACGCACAGTTGAAGTACATGTGGGCGACAGGTGCAAGGGAGGAAAGCCTTAACTTTCTTCGGCAATTTTCAATTAGTCTCTCTAGAGACCTTCAAGCTGAATCTAGCGAACATTCCGCCCACCACACAGGTGTTTCGAAACAGAAACTAACCGAACTGTCCAAATTGCTCGCCCGATGCTATTTCAAGTTGGGAGAATGGCAAGTTGAACTCGCTGACAATTGGGGATCAGTATGTGTTGTATTGTATTTTAGGGGCGCATTTAACGACGTCTACAGAGAAACGTTGAAGACATCCTACAATCATACTATCTTGCTACGCACTTCGACCATACTTGGTATAAAGCATGGCACACTTGGGCGCTTTCCAATTTTGATGTGATTGGATACATGGAAAGCCAAAATCCAGGCCGACCTGTTGACTTCCCAGGGAGTGGGATATCTGCACACGTCGTACAGGCTGTAGACGGTAAGCATCACCCTTTTGATTCTCTAGGTAATCTCATAAGCTCCCTACAGGTTTCTTCCGATCGATAGCGTTACGCAATGAAGAAGCTCTTCAAGATACCCTCCGTCTACTCACACTATGGTTCAAATATGGGGCTCATGATGATGTCAGCAACGCAATGGGTACTGGCTTCTCGTCTGTTGAAGTTGATACATGGCTTGAGGTCATACCACAGGTAAAGAAATCATAAATCTCACGAGAAATTGAGTTTACCTGGGCCATAGATCATCGCCCGAATTCAAACTCCCCACGCCAATATCCGGCGGAACATAAATAATTTGCTCACAGACGTCGGAAAACATCATCCCCAAGCACTGATATATCCTCTTACGGTCGCGTCAAAATCATCGAGCAAAGCACGTCAGAATGCAGCCCTTGCGATTATGGAACGAATGCGGGAACATAGCCCCACAATTGTCCAACAGGCACGTCTATATATCAGCCAAATGGTAACAAATCTAAATATTTTATCAGGCGCTAATTGTCAGCCGGGAGCTCATTCGTGTAGCGATCCTTTGGCATGAACTTTGGCACGAAGGTTTGGAAGAAGCGTCACGGCATTTCTTCACCGAAAAAAATCCGGACGGTATGATCAATGCACTGGAACCATTGCACGACATGCTGGAAGCAGTAAGCTACGCTCTGCTAAATTGACTTTTCCATCTAAGCACACAAATATCAGGGTCCCACAACAGCTCGCGAAACGTCTTTCGCTCAAGTCTTCGGTCGAGAGCTTCATGAAGCTCGTGAAGCATGTCGCCGATGGCGTATGTATAACGATACCAGTGAATTGGACAAAGCTTGGGATATTTACTATGGAGTAAATTGCGGTTCTTTGATCTTATCCAACTCTATATTAACTTTCATCCCTAGGTATTCAAAAAAGTCGAGAAGCAACTACCACAACTAACAACACTAGACTTACAATATGTTTCTCCAAGTCTACTGAAAGCGCGAAACCTTGAATTGGCTGTACCTGGTAAATAAATCGTGAGGAAAGAATTTCCGGCTACTAACAAATTTCAGGTACCTACCAAAGTGGACAGTCAATCATCACAATAACAAGCTTCGCAACCAAATTGACGGTCATAGCGTCTAAACAGCGCCCCCGGCGTCTCTGTCTCAAGGGCAGTGATGGCAGAGATTATCAGTATGTGCTGAAAGGTACTTCAAATTTGGCGTTTATCTCCTCTTCTAAACTCAACCCCCAGGTCACGAGGATCTTCGTCAAGATGAACGAGTCATGCAGCTATTCAGCCTTGTCAACACCCTTCTATCTGTTGATACCAACAGCTTCAAACGCCGCCTTCATATTCAACGATACCCAGTTATCCCTTTGGCCCCAAATGCAGGTCTCATTGGTTGGGTTCAAGACAGTGACACCTTGCACGTACTCATCCGTGACTATCGCGACTCAAGAAAGGTTTTGCTCAATATTGAGTACCGATTGATGCTCCAAGTATGATTCACGTATACACCCTCTTCGCTTCTGCTGACTTGCTTGTTCGTAGATGGCACCAGACTATGAGAATCTTACATTGCTTCAGAAAGTTGAGGTCTTCGAATACGCTCTTGAGAATACCACTGGACAAGACCTCTATCGCGTCCTCTGGTTGAAGAGTATGAACTCTGAACATTGGCTCGAGCGACGTGCAACATACACTCGGTCGCTCGCCGTGAATAGCATGGTGGGGCATATCCTAGGTCTTGGTGATCGTCATCCGTCCAACGTGTTGCTTGAGCGGAGCACTGGAAAGGTAGTTCATATTGATTTCGGTGACTGCTTCGAGGTCGCAATGCATCGTGAAAAATTCCCAGAGAAGGTGCCGTTCCGGTTGACAAGAATGTTAACTCATGCTATGGAGGCATGTTCATACTCTATTATTGCATGCTCGTGGTAAATATTGACTCGAGGTCCACAGGTCAGTGGCATTGAGGGGAGCTTTAGGAGAACATGCGAGATCACTATGCAAGTGTTACGTGATAATAAAGAGTCCCTGATGGCCGTCTTGGAGGCATTTGTCTACGACCCATTAATCAATTGGAGGCTTATGCAAACAGAAGGTAATGGTCGAAGAGGTGAAGGTTAACATTCATTGACTCTTGGTAATATTAGACTCACTTGTTCGTTCCAGATCCAGAGGCAGATCCCGAACGTGCCGCAGAGTTAGCGAAGGTGGCAGCCCATCCCCAAGGCCCTACACGAAAACTTAAGGCGGATGAAAGTGATATCTTCAATGGTAGAAATACATCTTATCGTCCCTGAAGGCTGTGTACTCACTAAGACGATAGAAACTGAAGGCCAAGAAGTTAGAAACGAGCGAGCTTTGTTTGTTTATAACAGGGTTCAAAATAAACTAACTGGTATGTCTTTTGTTTTGACCTAACACATAACACTCACCATTATCTAAGGCCGCGATTTCAACCCTGAGATCGCTCTTACTGTGGAGATACAGGTCGATAGATTAATTGAGCAGGCCACCTCGTTCGAGAACCTTTGCCAGTGTTTTTCTGGGTGGTGCGCATTTTGGTAGGCGAGCTCGGAATCTGGATACGAGTTTGATGGACATTTTGGTTACATATACTACATTGTAAACATCTGTATTATTTTAGAGCATTGCTTTCGTTATTATATTCATTCACACCGAAAACTAAGCTTTCATGTTAAAGCAAATACTAGATTATGGAAAACACCGCATTTATTAAAGTACTTCTTATCTTCCTTCGAAAATACCACCAACATATTGATAAATAATTTGGGTTTATTTTGATCCCGATTCTTTGCAATTGTAAATAGTGGGTTTGAAAAGTATCATTTTTGTGAGTTTTCCTGCATTATGGCTTGATATGCTGATACCACAAAACTCAACACAACCAGTGTGCTTACACTAGGCAAAGCCCCTATTTTTTGATAATCCCACCAGCGCACTTACACTACAAAGCCCGCTACTTTTTGCTTATTAATTTCATTCTTGACCCTTTTTTTGAAAAAAAAAAAATTAGCGAACAATTACAACACAACCGTCATAGAACTTGTGTACTGAATGCCGGTGAATGGTAGGGCGTGAGGGAGGGGCAGGGTGAGACAGGGATGAAAGAATGGCGAACGACAAGAACAGGCTTGGGAATTTCAAAAAAGAGGGGTGTATGGCGGAGATGAATTTAAGGTCATGTGAGTCCCCACTCGAAGTGGGCCCAATCCAAGACCCACTACCAAAGTAGCGGGAACAATAAACCAAAACATACAAACTTGCAAGAAATTGACGAAAGGTCGACGGTCTCCTACGTCTCCGTTCTTGCTCTTCATGGGTGTTCGCCTACCCAGTACATTTTATGCGTGTTTAAGGCAAGCTGAAAAGCCGAGCCAAAGCTTACACGTAGGATGGCTGCATAGAGGACGCCTAGATGTTTTAAGGATTTGGGGTCAATCTGTGCGTCGTACCTGTGTACCAGTAACGCAAAGTGGACTTATGGGTCAGATCCGGGCCATTCACAAAGGTACTAGCGGTGATGGAATCGACCCAAGGAGTAACTTGGCCACCATCTCTACTCTAAGGCGAGAAAACCTACAGAGCCGTGACTTTATTGACACAAAAGAGAAACTATCTTCGTTGGTCCGTATTCAAAAATACAAGGATGATGGAAGCCTTTCTCGGCGTGTTTTATGCCAACTGAAACCATACCTGACTCCCCCCTTGGAGAGTGGAGGATTCTTGTACTTTCACATTCCCCAGGGGAAACCGTCGATAACTGGGGAGCTCCGCTTCCGTGTCACTCCGACTAGTAATCCAGACAGTTTTGACAAAGGGTATGACCTGACGAGACCGGATGGCTTCTATTGGCGAATTCAGCTTCTTGCCATGCCAGTACATATGCGCCACCTTGTTGTTCGTGATCAACTAATCCCGCCACTAGTAGCTGCTGAATGCGAACGATATGACGTAACAAAAACCCACGTATGGAGGAAGCCTATACTACACTACTTG
Organism: Collybia nuda; assembly: GCA_015584075.1. Lineage (NCBI taxonomy): Eukaryota > Fungi > Basidiomycota > Agaricomycetes > Agaricales > Clitocybaceae > Collybia > Collybia nuda. The sequence continues at coordinate 183,508 of MU150283.1, forward strand.
GAGCAGCCTTTCTTTCTTGATTTCCAAGCAAGAATATTATCCTTACGGCCCGCACATAATGGTGAGATTCTGAAGATCAACATTCATAATCCCGCTCGAGACCTCCGACTATCAAGGTATCCTGCACCGTATAAAGGTATACAATGAATTACTTTTCTATGATGTCTGACGAACGTGTATAATGTAGGAAGTGCTGTTGCACGATTTGAGCTGTCAACGCTTCCAGAGCATGCTGGAGCCAATAGGGTAGTCATTCGCATCGTCAAATTACTCCAGCCTGTGGAGCTTCTCATTCCGGATTATGATGGTTACATTGAACAGCCTGAGGAAGGGTCTCTTCTCGCAACCCGTGATTCGGCTGGTGAACTACGACCCCGTACACTCGACCCCTGGCGGAACGAAGTGGGAAGTGTTGGACTGAATGTTTTTTTCCCTGGGGAGCACGGTCAGCTGGAACTGTTTTTTTCGGCTTTTGTGTCGCGTTTGACAGAATTTTGAAAACAGATTTGAGACGACGCAATAATCGTGTTATATCTTCCCTGGATCCAGGCCGCATTCAAGCCTCAGACGTCCTCCATCTTGTTGAATCTCAAAGGGAATTGATCATTTCCGTTCAAACCGATACTCCTACAAAAGTTCCATTACGGATACCCCGCTTACCACTAGATCACCCCGACCGACGGGTTCGCAATTCTTACGGGTTCTTATATTACCACAAGCCATCAAATCTCCCAGAAACAGCGGGTGAACTTCGTCTTCGTCTCACTCCCACTCCAGATCCCTCTTCATTTGCTCAAGGACAGGATCTCAAAGACCTAGACGGGGGTGTTTGGAATCTCCCTCTTTTGAGGCTTGCATCCGATTCACAGTTCGAACCTCTATGTCAGAAACTTATTCAAGATCAGATTGTCACCTCATCGTTGTTGATGCATTGCCGAGAGCTTATGGCCAGCTCCCGTTCAGTCGTACAGCATCCCATTTCAACACCGTTCATTCACGCGTTAGATCAACCTTTTGAGCTCAATTTTTCAAGGAACTTTTTCCGAATTTTTATTGTAGGGCGCAACAAAATTGGCCGGCTCATTATCAAAAGACCTCGCTATATAGACCAGAATGGAGAACGGTTAACAGGTATTCTCAATAACTTCTTACCCGATTCAATCAGCCTTACATGTTCAACGCAGGCAAGGCTTGGGTCCAATTTGAAATGTCCCCATTCGTCAAGGATGATGGCAAAAAATTGGCACTCGCGTTACGGATGCTCGAACTGATGGACCCCAATGAATCCGCCTCATCAAGTCAACCTGACCAATCTTATATACAATCTTTCACGAGTGGGCCACTGGTCTCACAACTAAACAACGTGGGGGAAACAACGGCTTTTCAAGTTCGAGTCAATCGTCCATCAGCTTTGCGGCTCTTATTATCGGAGGACTAGATCCGCTCAATAAAATATATGTCAAGACCTACCCTGGGCCTTGGCTTTAGCCATCAACAAGTCTCACCTCCGAGACCAAAATAGCACGTCCAAATCTAACATCTTAACCCAATTATACAAAGGTCTTGTGTAATTTATATGTACATATCGTGTTTCAACATTTATATAGCCTGGCCCACGAAATAAAGTTCCCCTGAGCCCACGCTTCGCTAGATACATAAACATTCTCACTAGCAAAACTGTATTCTACGAACTTCATAGGCATAGGGATTAGGTCAACCTACCAAAGAGTGGGTGTCCGACGAGTTAAACGCGTCCTAGTCTACGGAATGGGTTATTACTGCCAGATTAATAATCAATAACAGAAGCATTGCAGGCCCCTAGACCGTGGGGCGGGGCTTTAGTACTACTGACAAAGGGAGCGCTACATCTATTTTCCATTCCTGAATTCTCCTTCAACCTGGTAGGTGATAGGATTAGAGACGCGAAAACTTGAACGTGATGAGACTGACGAACCTCCTCTGCGAAGGCGTCGTCGAGGAGAAAACGGAAGCCAGTGTGTGCTAGACCTTTTGTGACCAGCATGGTCGCATCATGGGCCTCCTGTGTGATTGCAGAAGCCGTAAAAGCTGGAGTGTGGTTGCCACCACCAGGTTGAGTTGGGATGGCTATGTGGGGGGGACTGTGTTCAGCCCAAAAAGAAGCAGTCACTTGTACTGAAGCTCACCGTATAAAGGATGAAGAGATGGTATTTCTGAGAGAGGCGAATATATCAATAGAATATTAGAGGCTTACGATCATGGCACATACCATAGCTGACGTTTCCCTGAAATCGTGGATGTCAGTCATTATCTTATGAAACGCTGTCGGCGACTCACAAAATCTGTTGAGGCAGTAGTACTATTATGTGTCAACCCCATACCATAACGGCTGATCCTATCACCAAAATTTTCAGCTGTGGAGAATCATCAGTATTACTGAGCAGACGCCAATCATTAGAAAATCATACAAAGTGCTTTGTTTTGACGCAGATCATAGTATGGGAGTTCAAAGCTCATCTCGACGCGACAGCCAGTCGCTATTGCGGCAGCCCTGAATTTGAGCGTCAGTACGAAATTACTAATTGCATGCGCAGAGGCTTCTCTTACTCAAAGCAAGCTTTGACACGTTTCACCAATTCGTTGACTTCTGCAATGCTTGGTGCACGTACAAGGTAAGTCAATTTAGAATAATCGGGGATAACTACAATGATATCAAGGATCTGGATAGAGTTTATCGAGATAAATCACGAACCGTTTGGCGCCCAACCATTTCCCTCCACTATACCATGAACACGGCAATCTGGCTTCATTTGCTGGCGAAGAGCAGATATATTCGAGTATGCCTGAACTGCCGCATCAAGAGCATTTATTCCTTCCCTTGCGACCAGTTCAACATTATGGACGAACCCAGAGCCACAATGACTTACCAGGGAGCAGCCCCTGCGTGCGCGCTAGAAAGTGAAAATGCATTAGTAAATGACAAGAATTAGCGCAGGACAACTCACGCCTTCCCAAAGTATTCTACACCGATTCCTTGCAGAGCGTTCGTAGTTCCGTCACTGGCTGTTTGAGGTGCACCAACAGTAGGGTGACACCTATGAAAATTGTTTTTCAGCCTAGCTTTTGCAGGACCTCATCGTATGACTCACATGATACAAGCGTCCATATCACTGTATCCTCCGCGCTCAATGAGTAGCACCTTTCCAGCTCCACCCTCCTCAGCTGAGCTTCCCGGTGAGCCCCGATATACATGGTAAAATCATGGTAAACACACCAGGTGTCCCGAGGAGAACGACTTTTCCAGAAACATTATGAGCTTTCAGGGCCTCCTTGACAGCAATTGCAATGCCCACGCCAGAGATGGCGATTAAATTATGGCCGCAAGCGTGTCCCATGTTCGGCAACGCGTCCATCTCAGAATTGACGCCAAGTACCCTCCCTCCACTTCCGTGCGTATACTCGGCACGGAACGCGGTCTCGAGCCCAAGATAACATGGTGTTACGCAAAACCCATGATTGCCCATAAACTTCATAAGGTGCTTGGAAGCATATCTGAAAGCATTAAGTAAGTCAGATACAATGCGCCCTAATAAGTAACAACGTGCCTCTCCTGAAAGCCGAGTTCGGGATTTGCTGATTAACACAAAGATACTAAATTTATCAGAAAATAAGGATACTGAGAGTGTTTACGAACCATGAATCTTTTTACTGAGCTCACGAAGGTCAGGATTGATTTCGTCAAGCTTAGCCTCGATGGTTTTTAGTAAGTTCGCGTCCAATACCAGCCTGGAAGCCGTTTGGGAGGTATAGGTAGAGTGATCACCAATGCGCCATGCTTCCGACTTCGGGCCGTATGAAAAATCGCAATCCCCATGGACCAGACTACACTTATGCTCAGCGCGCTAGACAGGGCGGGGGGGTTTGGACGTTGTCATATTGAAAATTGAACTCGGCGTACCTCGGGGACCCCAAGTTCACTGTATGCGGGAACCTTCTCGTCCACTGAGTAGTAGCTAGGAACTGCTGGACCCACTACAACCCCTGAATCCTTTCTGTTCCCACCCACCCGACGTACAAGAGGACTTCTGAGCTTCCAACCACCCCTAACTCCCAAAAGTCCGCTAAAACAACCCGACTGCTGCAAATCTGACCGGGGCATTTTGGTCGATAGATGGGTTAACGTGGATTTAGTAAGTCCTTGAGAGCCTGCATGGGACAGCTGAGTGATTTTAAGAAGACTTGGAGATCCGCTTGAAGATGAGACCTGCGATCATATTTTTGCCCGCTGAGAGAGTGCGCCATCCAGCCCGATGATGTCGGCTATAGGTGTGGCGCTTCCCAGAGCCCCATTTTTCACCCGTGACGCCGTCTTTTCAACCCAAAAAGAGCGCAAAAAGAGTGCAAGTGCCGGAAACCTCTTTCGACGCAGTTTGAATTGGGAGTTTGAATTGGCTAAGCATATATTGAGTACGTTAACAACGAGAGCGAAAAACGAACCATCCGTTCTGGGCTGTCATACCTGACATTTGTTGGACATTTGATAACCATTCCACCTTTTCAGGGAAGTTCTAGCGTATGATCTGGCCTGAGGTAGTGGTACTGGGGTGGTAGCAACGGTAAGTCCGGGGAAATGAAAATAGATCGAGCGTGGGAGGTACCAGGCAAATCCATAAATAGTGCAGATTATAGTACAAAAAAATTGAAGTCGCCTTGATGCTACTCTCAGTGGCAGCACCCTCCAAAAAGTTTTCTCCGGAATCCACCGACTTTACTCTCATATATATCGAGGCCATCTAGGCCTACAATCAACTTCCCACCACGCGATTCCAATTGGCAAAAATCGACGACCGCACGCGCCGTTGCCGATGGCTGCTCGCCAATGAAGAAAATAATCTCTCCTTCCCCTTGCTTAACTTTCGTCATAACAGCAGCTAGTTCCGGAAGGATGCAAAACTTCCCTTTACGGGATTTGAGCTGCACGAGACCCGAGAACGTCTCTGGGAGGAACAATACAATTTTACCTAAAAATGTTACCTGAAGCAATGATACAAAAGAGAGCGATTTTCTTGAACACACCTTTCCTGGAGGTAACTTCGAGGTCAACTCGTGGGCGTTTCACTGGAGTTGGAAGCTAGGGGAATCATCGATCTTAAGGCTGGACCATGTCCTTAGTCTATGAATGAACATACAAGCTTTATTTTGATATTCCCTGAACGACTTGCCACCAATACCGATGCTTTTGGACTAATATTCGCGTCTCCGACGGTTGCGAGGTCCAAATTAATTTCTCCTTTTCTTGTGTGGAAGGATGCGTGGGGCGGATTTTTCTTCCGCGATTTGAATGCCTTTGGGTCAAACGCAAGGCACGGAGTTGTTGGGTCGATGTAGAAGGTACCTTTAAAGCGGTGAGATACCTCGATATAAACAAATAGAACAAGTAAAATAATACCTTTCAAAGGTTCCTTGTGAGTCCGAAGATGGGGCTGGTTTACGGACGCAACGGGGGCAGCTGTTCGCCGTAACAAGCCTTGGCTGGTGTCTCTGGATCTTGTGTATGGTGGAGGCTTCCCCTACGAAATAAAGTATCGATAAAGCAATCCTTTACAGCCAACAAAAATGACAATGATGTACCTCGGGCTGGGGAGAGTCGCTACGACTATCCTCGTCATAGATCCTGTTATATACCAGGTCTTTGGTGGGAGGAGTGGGTGTGAAGTCACTTTCTTGCGGTGTACTAACCATTGAGGATCAGCCTTGGCGTTCAAACTGAGACGGTTGTCAATGATTAAATATTCATCGATGGACTGCGGCTCGTGTGAAGACTCCCAAAAACATCCTTCTACAGGATGGCGTATCAAAATCCGCAGTCGCGGAGATATACAATACCTCTTGAAGTATGTTTGATGGTATAACATCACGGGACATCTAGTATAAAACCCTGCAGGTTATGGCTAGAAGATCTGCATTCCAGGAACTGTAGGAAACGAAATACAAATTATATTCATTTAAAATGGAAAGAATTTGGCACCTGTACATGGGTACGATGGTGTAGGGTATTCTTCTTCTCAAGATGTTTCACTAAACATACTTCCTAACTTTCTCCAGAACCCTACATTGGGTTCTGGAAATTTGTCTCGTTCCCAAAGGCCCAGGATCAACCTACCATCGGCAGGACTGAGTCGGCAGATATCGAGGGTTTCGTCATCACGAGGATTAGATTTAGAAATTGTTTGGTTTCCTAGTAAGATCAAAGCTTCGTCGTCGGTGTAGTTCAAGACTCGCATGATGGCAGCTATAGCAGGCAAGAACTGGAGATGGCCTCGCCGTGTACGCATATGGATCATCCCACAAAAGCTATCGGGAAGGGATAAAACAATGTCCTCTCGGAGAATCACTCGATGAAAGTGATAATGAACTGAGCGGGCAAACTCACCTCGCCGCGAGAAAACCTCGAGTTCTATCCTAGGTTTGATGGGTAGTGCGGGTGACTAGAATATGTCTGGTTTAGTGAATATCCCAGGTCATTGATTAAACTGACAAGATTTATTGTGATGTTTCCGGTGTAACTGGATACCAGCACCAATGCTTTTGGTGTTTCTTTCACATATCCTGTTGTTCCAAGGCTTAGTGTGATGATCCCTCCTCGGGTCCTGAAAGAAGCATGTGAAGGTTGCTTAATACGTGCTTTGGGAGCCTCAGTCCCAGATGCAAGAGAACGAATTCTAGGATCGATATAAAAGCTGCCTTTTGAGAGCACAGGAAGGCATTAGTATTGTTTTTGATCATTTAGACTATCCTGACCCGTTAAAGGTTTTGACCATGTCGGGAGGTGTATCTGATTTACGGAGAGGTTTGGAATAGGTCCACGTGGCGAAGTCGTGGATTTGGGAACTGATGATGGCCCATAGCGCGGGAATTGAGTTCGAGGACCACTACATAGTGAGGCTTTGTCTCTCTCCTGATTCTACATGACAGTCATTGTGGGAATATTACATGCAACAGTCGTCCTCGTGCCTGCTCACCTCATGGTTTTGGGTGTCAGCAACCATGGCTCCTTTCAGAGACCTTTAGTAGAAAGTTTTGTTGCAGGAGCGGAGCCTGATTATCTGACTATTTGATTCATGAACTTGAAGGCCGGAGAAAAGGCTAGATGAGGCCGTTCGACATGACTGCGCACGCTGCGGTGCGTGCGAACCCTGGACGACTTCCTGAGGACACGATGGCCCCATATTCCGGTTTCGAAGCCCAGTTGGAATATAGTACTCCTTCGCCACCAGCCACAAGACATAGGCATAGGATAGTATATATAGATGGTTCATAGTAAATAACCGTCAACCTTCCAGAAAGATGACGATGATTTGGGGTTTGATGTGGGCCACCAAGTATACATCTGTATACGCAGGAGAAAGCACAGTATTGGCCATATTTCTCACCAAGAGGAATGTCCACTTTAAAAACTTCGACAACACTACAGCACTGGGCATTAGGACGTAATGGCCCCATTCTGCAACGCATAAGGTTATGCCTTCCCATAGCCGACCAGAGTCTAATAATGTACTTGGTCGATATCCTGGTGTAGAAGCCGGGGATTACGAAGGAACCATAGAGTTTGTGCCTTCCTTAGGTCACTTCTTGAATAGGGAAAACGAGAAATTTTCGTGGGTTCATGGTATCCCTTCGATATTTTGAACTTCTACCATGTTGCGAAGCTGATTTGGAAAGCCATGACAAGGCAAAAAGACCGTGGACCGGTGAGATAACATTGGCAAAAACATCAGGTCGTTGATGATCTCACCAACAAGCCACGCGGGCCTGCGGCTGGCAGATGATCGCTCAGTTTCGACGACTCCAGAGTCCGAGTTGCAGTCTGTGCCCCGAGGTCGACGGCTTCTCCCGGTCGGAGTACTGGCAGGATTTTTCAATTATGTACTTTGGCCTTATTCAATCTCTTTTCGACGATATATGTCCACTGAGGATACAAATGGCAGCATAATTTCAGTGGGATTGAAGGCTAGTCACGGCGTGTGGCAGGGAAGCTCATTAAGGCTGAGTTAACTATTACTGGCCCACGTGATCGCGCATTCCCTTAGTCTCAGGCATTCCTCCGATCGCGATTGACCGTAGTGATCCCACACCCTCACCTTCGACAATTAATCCCAACTTACATGAACAGTGCTAGTGTCGCGAAAAAAAATGGAATCCCACCCCGAACGCCAACATCAATCGCCCTCTGGTCCCATCTTCTCCGCAAGGAACCTCTGCCTGCCCCACCCAACTCTGAAATCGACCCCTTACTAGCACCACTAGCACCCATCGACAAGAATGCCACGTCTACGCGGGTACTCCTTTATGATACCCAAGGACATCTGGAACGGTTCTCTATACATGTTGAGAAACTGTGCTCAACAATCGAGGATGTAAAACGCGAGATATCTACGGCGAATACGCTGTTCCAGAGCGAGCACGAGAAGTTAGCAGGGGACATAATTGACCTCGGTAAATAATCTCCCGACCTCTGCTGCCAATTTGGTGCGCATATAGTGACCTTCCCCTGGATATTGTCAGTGAACCGCAGCCAGATGCACATCCTGAAGGCCATAGCCGAACCCGCGCAGGCGGCCCAACTACTCCAACTAACCAAGGATGTTGATCGGCGGATGGAGACACTAGAAAAACGTATGGATGCTATGCAAGCGGTAATCTTTCGCCTCGTACTCGATGGTCGTGGCTGATTTATGATTTCACGAGTGTTCAGTTTAGCCAGGCCCATTCACAGGTACTTCAGACCCAATCCCAGGCTCTTCATGCGTTGCAAGATCAGCAGGCCACGATGATCGCGGCGCTCGGTCCTCTTTTGCCATTGCTTCAGGCTATCCCTTTGCACATAGAATCTGCTAGAAATAATCTAACTGAGGCATTCACAAAATCTGCGGCCTCATTTTCTAATACCTGTACTCGAACTCGTGTTGTGACACCAATATATCAAGTCAGGACTGAATCTGGAAGTGGAATATCCCAGCAAACCCGTTCTGCATCCCCTGAAAAACGGTCTAGTTCAACCTTGTGTTCTTCACCCCTCTCGCGCAAAAGGCCCCGGGTCGATTCTTCAGATGGAGTCGAAATTCCTAGCCCAACCTCGCGAGCTGCAAACCATTTAGACACCTCTTGCAGAACCAAGGAACAAGCCCCAATTGCAAGCTCCAGGCAGGAAACACCAATCGGGATCCACCGCCGAGAATCTGCTCGACAAGCATTGCTAACTAGTATATCAAAACCTTTTATTGGGTCCCTTACACGGCAACTCACGGATACAAGTTCCCGCCGCGTGCTCGGTGACATACCGGTAGCCTCTTACACTAGCACCGAGACGCATGCATCGACAAGAAAGTCAATGTCCCCCCGGACCATAGAAACCCCTCCCTCTGTCGAACATACACCGAATGTCGCCCATGGAGATTTCACGAAACAGCCCATCAATGAAGCTCAGAAAAAGACATCCGTCGTTCAAACCAATACCAGAAACACCCCAGCCCCCCCTCTTCGAACTATATGTATGCGCACTCCTGCTTCATTTATCTCATCCCGGCTCCCACCATCATTTATTGAACACTCTACCAATCGTGAAGCACTACAATATCAGGCCCAGACGAGATTGAACAGCCTGGCTACGCCCCGACGTGTGCCCGCCATCCCTTCTTCACCGACACACTGGCGAACGCTCCTCCCATCACAGAAGCCTCTCTCAGGACCAGGTATTCCCCCGCCACCCCGTGTACAGACGAGTGCTACCATCGCACAACACCAAGATGGTCCCGGAACTACCCAAGTGGCGGTTCGGACATGGGTCAAGCCCGCTCCCATTTTCAAAGTCAGGGAAAGGCGGTCACCCTTCGTACGTACACCCTTTCTCATCAAATGCCCCATTTCTCATCCCGTCATCTATGGGTAGAGAGAAGGCAGAAGGTTCATTCCGCTCGCAGACACTGACGACGATGAAGACGAGGACGAAGATGAAAGGTTCATTTAACCTCTTTATTACCTTTCGTTTTATTTTTTTTCTTCCATTCTTGTAGAATATGTAGATTGACACTGTGGATACTTAGAGTAACGAAGATTACCTGCTCGAATTAGTCAGTGGTTCGAACAAGGTCTTCAAGGAGAACTGATGTATCCGAGCCACACCTCCACAGGTGCACCGCCTGCACCCTTCCGCTCACCGATCTTCTCGAACTCGAGGCCCACCTCCCGCGCGAGGTCCCACAACGTCCGCTCGGCCTCGTCGCGTTCTTTATAGCCAAGGAGGACGAGTGGAGGGGAAGAACTGAGGTTTAAGACACTCGAGAGGGTGCGCACGAGGGCGGGGAAGGACGCAGTGTTGTATGTGACATCGGCCATTCTGCAGCATGGATAAGAAAGTTAAGCATTTTTGGTTGCGGAACGGCGAAGAGCGGGGGGGTGGGGAGGAAAGTATACGTACATGATGGCGTCAAAGCCACTGGTAAAGGCGCGTATGTACTCTGGAAGTATCTCGTTGTCCCAGTCGAGAACAAGTGCTTCGGGGGCGGCAGCGAAGCGGAATGAGTTTAAGGAGATGTTGTGCTCGAGGAGGGGCATCGCCGATTCTGCCAATACCTAAGTTCTGGAAGAGGGGTTGAAGGATATGGGTTGACTGACCAAGATCGGTTGCGATTATTCGGCTGCTGGATACTATGGCTTGATCTTCGGAGGGCAGATTGTTCTTTGATCGGAGGGCAGCCAGCGCGAGGGAAACGATGCCTGTACCAGCACCTACGAGTCCAAACCATCTAACTTCAAGGTTAGAAGACTAAAGAGAACATGCGCGTACCGAGCTCTAGAATATTTCGAGGTTCAGACGAAAACAACGCGTCCCTCAAATTCGATGCTTTGCGCGTATCGTCCCTATCCAGCTCAACCAGCCAGGAACTTAGACCAACGCCACTATCCCAAACTTTCTATACACGTCTATAAATCATTGCATACCCGAGCTAGCGATAAACACGGGGGCGGGGTACCTTGTCGAGGTCAAAAGATGTCTGCTCCGTGATCCGTAGCGATAAAATAGGGGCCTCGGGCCCACCAGCAGGGCGTAGCTGATACAACCTCTCGACCTGCTCTTGCTTTCCGACGCCCCGGCCCCCACGCGACCCAAATAATATTGGCATGGACAGCACAGGGAATGGCACGCGCCCCACGCTTCCGTCTGCGAGGTCGATAATCGAGGACCCTTGTGCCTGCAGGAGAAGATGCCATGTCTGCCCATCGCGGATCCCGTGTGGGACGGGGACGGGGATCTCCTTGTACGCATTGGCCTGACGCCATGTAGTCAGTTTCGTAGGCTTCGTTTCCGTGGATCCGTGTGTGGAGGAGCCGCTAGGGGATTGGGACCATGAGTAGAAGAGGTCTTGTGTGCCGGTAAAGGGTTCCGTACGAAGATCGTTTGCAATCTGCGGCGTTATTTGGATTGTACCAAAGGGTGGGGCTTGGAGAGGAGGGGGACGAAGAAAGGAGATGTAAAAGAACATTTGCAACGTCGTCACGAATTTGTAGAAATTTCCGCGCCCGACGCCTTGTCTCCTTGAGAGAGTTCACGTGATACAATCATCAATTTGCTCCGAAGTATGCAGGAACCGCCGCGCCATGATGTACATCGACCTGCTATCACATCTTGAACACCCAATACGGTTCTGCTCATTTGAACGCTAATACGCTCAATGCCAAATGCACTCTCTAATATTGTACATAATATATGACTCTGGAGATTCTTCGAGCTTCCTCAGTACAGGCACTCTGCGAAATGCTTGGAAAGCTGTCGTAATCAGATATCAGTACGTTCCACTCACCAACCAGAATCAAGTTCGAGAACTGGTCACCTGAAAACAGCCTGGTATTAGTGTACTGTCAGTTGGTAACTCTTAACAAATAAGTATACGTCACTGTTATTACCAAAAATATTTTTCTTGTTTAATTTTTTTTTGCCCACACAAGGTAAAGAGGGGCCAAAGTAAAATCAGAGTAACTGGATCGGAAAGCATAATATAATTCAAATCAATGGGAAGGTCAGTGATCGTTCAGTATGACTACGTGAATATAGCTCATTAATCAACCCACTCAACACTCGTAGGAATGTTCTTCCAGGGAAACTCAGCCGCAGGATAGTACTTTTCTCTATTAGAGAGTTGGGCATCCATCCTCATCCTGACGCTCCTATGAATCTTCATTTGTTTTTTCATATGGTTAGGAATGTGGCGCCCTCTCCCAAAGTTGCAATTTGTCCAATCTACCCAGGTTTCGTCCTCGTCGTGAGGGTGGTGTTTCGATGGGAGTAACTCCAGAAACCACCAGAACCATGTGAGTGATAACTGATCATATATGGGTGACAAGGCATCGCGTAACTCGTTTTCCTCTTCTGTTTTGAACAACCCAAGGCGGTGTTCATGTTTAGCCTCTTTCCTAGCTGCTTTCGCGTCCACCTTGGATGGGATTTCTTCAATGAATTTCCCGACAGTTGGAAGGGGCGGAGGTCGTTGATAATCCTTTAAGAGTGTCTCTGGATCGATCCCAACCCTGTTTAATGCTTCCGACGAGAAAAGAATACCAGTTTCAGTTTTGAAACATTCACGGATCATCCATCGCAAAGGAATTCGGGCAAGACTGTAGGGCGTGCCGTTCTTCACCGATCCCCCACCTACATCTAACGAAGGATAATAATCTAACTAAATCTGCGCGATATAGGGAGTTTTGTTGAATCTCACCACAGTGACACCCAGAGAACCATACCTCAAGACAAGGTCAGACCAAAGTTTGACGTAAATCGGCCAATGATTTACCTCTATGACATCGGTTGGATTTTTAGAACAGAGTCCGTGTTTCTTCTCCATGGCCTTCAAAGACTTTTTCTTCTTGTGTTTCTTCGACTTCCTATTTGCTTTTAGCTTTGCGCTGGTGCTTTCCCCGTTCGCAACTTGGCTGACATCAGGTTTCTGACCCTCGGCGCCAAGTTTGGCCTCGTCTTTTTTATTCCATACACTGACTTGGAACTTTGCTCGATGCTCGTCGAGAGAAATAGCGTGCCTGAAAGTTTTCACAATAGTGTTGGTTTTGGAGTACGGAAGGCGACGTGGTATTAGTCCGACTGAGTTGACAGAGTCCCTAAATAGGAATATATCAAGGAAATACGAGCATCCAATCATCTTATCTACATACCAAACACCGATGAACTGAATTTGGACTTCGACAGAGAAAGTCCGCTTAAACATCTTGGATTGCCTCCGCCCAACCGTATCCTCACGGGTATACATTTTATAAGCAAACGGGACTTGCTGGTGGTTACATGCCGGAAGCAGCCCAACCTGATGGCGTAGATTTTTTTTTTCGAGGTTAGCAGGACAGAGTAATTCAATCCGTACCTTTTCAATCATTCCAGCAAGACTTCGAGCAGTATAGGCTCCGCGCGAAAAACCGAAGAGACAGATACGATCACCATCCCGATCTGGAAATGTTCAGTTATAGAAACGGAACTAACGAAAGAGACCAGCTTACAATTCTGCATTAGGAACTCGTAGCCTTCTAAGCGGCGACGAATTAGTACCCCGACAAACCTCGCAAGAATAAGTAACACACCCATGACATGAGCAGAGAAATTCCATGCGATTGCTTCGTCCAAGATCTGAGAAAATCTTAGTAATATCCAATTTTCGTGGTCATTCATCTAACCTTCGATACCGACGCGGCAAGAGGTGTTGCGATGTTGGGAGAGGTATATGTTCCAATCCCAGCCTAACGGCATTGTCTTTAGATCTGTATGTGTACAAAGAAGCATTAAATTCTTACTTGATAATAGACCATCTGTCTGTTGTGGTCGTCTTTCCTCAGCATCCTAACGAGGTCGACTATGTTTGAATTCTGAGAGCCTGTCAAGCGTTGGAATAGAACAAAAGGGTCCTTGAGCACACACGTCTGAATCGAACCTAATATAGTTTGTTAGTACTCTAGAATATAAATACAGATTTTCAACTTACTGATCTCCTGTCCCATCGAAACAGAGTATGAGTGTCCTGGCGGGGAATGTTTCGCGACTAGGAATAGTACTCGGAAATTCCTCGCTACTGCTATCGTCATAAAAGGTAGAGGTTTGAGGACTGCCGTTCATCGTCAAAGTATCGCTATACACCGAGCTGGCAATATCATTTTGAGCATGTCTGGACATTGTGTCAGAAGGACGAGAGAGGGGCGAATTTCTTGCTTTATCAAACTCCTTTATGTGATCGTTAAGAATAACTTTTTCGGAGATTATCATAGTCCCCACATTCCCACTCCATCAGAACGCAGAAATGAATGTTTTAGAGGAAGCGCTATAAGTCACGGTTGGCAGTTGACCGAGTAAATCGGGTACTCAGCGCACATGTTTTCCCATGCAATTACAAGCGAATTGTCTATAATTTGGGCTGCATGTCATGAGATAAGTGGATTGTCAAGAACATACGGTGAGAATTAGACTTGCCTTGCATACAACCAAATCTAAGCTGGTAAGCGCCGAAGGAAGGAGACAAACTTGGACCGGGGTTTCGGCATCACACGGCTTGTGCGGCCACGAGTCCCGACATCAGGAATACTAGTATGTCTGATGAGTCACTTTTCCGATTCCGTGAAATCTTCTCCCCGTTTTTGTTTTAAATTAATCGTTCCTCCCCTCTCCCAGCCTAGATTTGGGGCCGTAAGTGGTATTTGTTACCCTGCCATAATTCAAAGCGGAATATCACCATCGTTAAAGGTTATTCGTGGGTGGTTCAACAATGCAAGATATAAATATTCTGGTGGTACTAGAACCAAGCGCCTTCCATGATAACTGTCGAAAACCTGTCAATTTACTCTTATAGGACTAGCTCCTGCAGGCAGAAAACCTGCGAAGAAGTTAAGGATTATCTTCTCTGACCATCATGTGGTTGCCTACTTTGACACGGAGAATGGACATGTGTCCATCTGCGCGCCTTTATGCTCCCGATTAATGAAGCACTGTGATTCAACTGTTAGCTCCAGGGTTCGGCTCCCGAGCGTGGCTTTCTATGACATTGGTAATCATGAATCTATGCCAGAATAGGCTATCATATTCTCTCCTCAGTACGACACCTCACTTATCATGAATCATTTTGACTGACGTTTCTAGAGTCATAGACATCAACTGGTGTCATTCATAAACCCACTACCACCACCAGTTTTCATGGCTGTAGGTTGTAACGGATCCCATAGATAATCTTGAAGGCGTGTGGCAGTCGCTCAAGTTGTGAACTGAGTGCATGCATTATGTAGCATCCTGTTGAACTCACATAGTAGCTTGAATAGATCCGCCACAACTCAACCGCTACTAACGACCGTAAAGGAGCGGCGAGTTATATGTACTTGGCATCAATTTCAAATTGAATCATTAATCGTCGCATTTTTCTCTGGAGAGATTTATTCCTGCTTGACCTGAGATGGGTGGCACCTTTATCCGGGAGGGGAATCCAGGATGTCTCCCCTATTCCTATTGTAAACTTCAATACCATTCTGTGATGTCAGTTGGTCACGTACTAGCAACCCGAGTTGGCACAAACATACAGAGGGGGTGTCTAGCTTGATCTCGCTCCACTGCTGTGATCGTCGTTCATTCCTTGTCCCGGACAGACCATCATAATTTTCTTTAGACATAACCAGGAGGGCTATTCACCTATTTTCCCTAGTTGATCAGTTGATCTTCGTCGAATTTTGCACTTAATCATTGGAAGGGGTGCGAGAAGGACCGCGTCGGTAAAAATTCGTGTCCATCTTATTTCAGGTTCCTGATACTCTTGAAACGTATGTTGACGATATAAAGGATATGGCTGTAGAGTTTCTAACTTAGAGTAAAGATAAATGCCACAGGATATGTTACAGTGAGCACAAGGGACGTACTTTCGTTAAAGGCTGCTTACTATCCTCTTAGGACAATTACCAAACAAGGTGAAGCAACTCTCCATCAGGTGAAAATTTAACTTGTGCAGATTCCAAATTGGACTCCTCGTCTGGAGAAGTCACATTGAGTGCGTCAGGTATGATACATAACTCACCTCTTCTGGACGATATGAAGTCGGCCATTAGCCATCATAACATCTTTAAAAAACCCACGGCTTTAATACTTTCGACTCTCAGGATATTTGCAGCCCTGGGGTGGTGAGCTATGTTATATCAATTACGACGGATGGGCGGGCTAATATTCATGCTCTAAAAAATAGATGTTTGAGGTGGGATTGGATCCGGCTAGGATACACATTAGTAGTACACAATAAGGCTATGTCGCTATCCTGTCGTTTGGTGACTGAAATCTCTGACGTAAACCTCGCCAAAACGCAGGACCATATGCGTAGTAAGCCACACCAAAGGCTGCACCGCCCAGATGGGCCCAATGGTCCAGGTATCTACAGTAAATATAATTAATTATCAGATATAACATTAATGCGAAGGGAAACACGGCGTACCTCCAACCCCTCAAAATCCCGACAATATCCATGAGTACCAACCCACCGACGCCCCACTGTATAGAGATAGGATAAGAAGGCGGAATGAAGAGCGCGACCTGCGATTCTGGGAACGCCAGTGCGGTTAGTGTAACGGCACCGTACACAGCACCCGAGGCACCCAGAGAAGGTAGGATGTCGGGCACGGCTTTCTTGGTGGCGGCCTTTGCTGATGCTGCTGAGGCGGCAACAGCGGACGCCCATGTGTCTGTTGCTTTGGGTGTACGCGCAGGGGAAGCTAGTTGGGCTATAAGACGGGGGTAGCGGAACTTCGCGGACACGACGTGCGATACGAGTCCCGAGAACAGGCCGGCTAAAGCAGAAGAGTCAGTTAATCCATTGTTTAGGTTTTTGGATGGATCAGGGTACCTGAAATGAAGAAACCAAGGAAATGCCATGCGGCAGTAGATTCTAATTGGGGGGGAGAACTTTTATCTTGCTCACGCAGGAAATAATAATATGCGGCGGAGCCTAAACAAGTATAGTTCAAAATATGCAAGTTGTTTGGAGGGAAAGATATACTGACCGAAGCTTTCCAATGCAAGGCAGTTGAAGGCGAGATGTAAGAACGACCGGTGACTGTAAAACGAACCGCTTAGTGTTTCCAAAAATAAATATTGAGTGTCGTTCTCCGTACCTAAACATACTCGTCAAGAGTGTGTACGATAGCCCGGACAGGGGATGATGCATAAAGCTGACACGCATCGGTCCCTGTAACCTCCTAAATTTCCATGCTGCCCAAACTGCAGCATTAAAGAGGCATATCTTCCAGCATAAACGCTTCCCCTCTGACGCGTCTGCGTACGGTTGCATCACCGCGACATACGCAATGCCCACCCATGGCCTAAGCAGCCCCGGTACCTCTTGTATCCGACCACTGATATATGCGTACCACTCCCTGAGGTCCTAACACTCACAATGAGATGATAGCGAACAACGAGTCTCAAAGGACACACCTTGATAACCTCCGCGTTCTGTGCTCGCTTTAAGTCAACACTCGTGATCGATTGTGTGCTCCACACAAACGACGAGGCTGTTAGCCGCTTTGTCCAATATTCAGTCTCGATGTTTGTCCTAACAGCTGCATACGAGAAGACGAGGGCAGACCCAAATACAACAAACTAAAATAACCCCCGACTTGTGAACAGAACTAGCCAATAGAAAACAATATTCCTCACCATCACCTGGTTCCGTATATGGGGTCTACCTATCCTCTCCGTGAATGCCTCCCCAAACCGCTCCCGCACAGTCTCCTCGCGAAATTGGGGTTGTGGTTGGGGCTCCTGCCGCAGCAAACGGGTGGGACGGAAGGCGCTACGGAATGTTGTTTGTGAAAAGGAGCGTGTGGAAGGCCGGAGGATGCATGAGTGAATATTCCTGGGGGAATAGCGGCGCAGGTGAGCGCAAAACATTACGCTGACGAAAACTTGACGGCAGACAAGAAAGATGTACTAGCCACTGTCTAGGGTTAGGGTTTGGTCCTTCATCCCCGAATCCTGGGACTGGCAGCCTCTCGCTTTCTCTTCTTCTTAGACTTTGACTTGAAATCGTAATGAATCCAGTTGCAGAAAAAATAATTCGGGGGAGTGTTAGTCTCCCAGGAGATTCAGATTTGGTCATGGATGCGGATGAGGAGGTGCTTCACTAAAGCATGGGGATTTTTGAGCAATTCTCACCCCTCATAGGTCTTTTTGCTCTACTCCAGTCTACAAGCGAAGGATACGCCGGATTCTACTCTGTTCCGCGGCCTAGGCCATGTAGATTCTAGGAAAGATATCCTTACGGTTACCTTTGAACTCAAGGCTTTCTCAGGTCAGCCCAAAACTGAAGCGCCTTCTCTAAGAACTCCAAGAAAACATCGGCACAGCAAAAATACAAAGACACAAAAATCTGAGAAAATTAGCAGCAAAACTGTTGAAATTGAGCTCGCCCAGGACAAGACTGCTCTGAGGACTCGTAAAGGCGACACAGGCAGTGTGTTGTGGAGGGCCAGGTTCGAGAACAACAGCCAGACTCTTCTTCAGATAGACCTACTCACACACGAAATATACAGCATCGATCTCGCACAGCTGGTACTTCAGCAAATTTATGATCATTCCGCCAATTCTCTCCTCAATCCCACAATTCTCAATACTCAACATATCCTTGAACTTGGGTTCGCCCGTGCCGGCTTTCTCTCTTACCATACGCTCATTTCTGCTGTGTATCTCTCAGAGCTGGAACTGGTCTCCTTGCCGCCGCGTTCTCGCACCTTGTACAACGCTACACCGTAACGGATATCTCAGCGCTTACTCCTCTACTCAGGAAAAATATCGGGCTTAACTTTAGTGGTTGGCCAAAGAACCCACCTTTAACGCCCGGGTCCAATATTTTTGTAGAAGAGCTTGACTGGGTGCTCCTTCATTCAATGACTCCAACCCAACGCTCAAAGAATTTCAGTTTTGAGCCAGTCGATATCCTGCTTATCGTTGACTGCATATATCATCCCTCGCTGCTACCAGCACTTGTAGATACGATTGGTTACCTGGCGATACCTGGACGCACAGTGGTCTTGGTCATAGTCGAGTTACGCGCTGAGGACGTTATACGGGAATTCCTGGAGCAGTGGATTGCTCAGGGTGGCTGGGAAATCTATCGGGCTGGATCTGGACTCCTTGAAAAACCGTATGCAATGTGGCTGGGCTGGCGAAAAGAGTCGTAAACTGTGATCTGGGTTATCTTGCCTAAAATACTGCGTCTATGTATACTTAGAAATTCTGCCGACGATTCCTCGTTGTAACTCGGTCGGCTCGGTGATGTTCCATGGAAAATACGATTCTGATCCAGATAACCTCCATATCATCTTTAGGAAACCCCCAGAAGATGCGCAGGACTGAAATTTATTTTCCAAAAAAAAAAAAATACAAAAATGGTAAACTTATAAGTACCCCAATCATTTTCGGCCCAATAATTTTTTTCAACGAAACCATCATGGCACGCACAAAACTGAGTGCGAGAAAATCTATTGGTGGGAAGGGTATGATTATCTCTTTCGGCTCCTGATTCAACCACTGACTGTCTGTCTTTAATAGGAAAGACTCTTAAGAAACCGACATTTCCTCCAGGATATGGTGAGGGAAAGAATGGACAGATAATGATCAAGTCTTTAGTGGGCTTTAAATATGCCCACAAAGCACTTAGTTCATCAATTACTGGAACCGAGTCCCATCTCCACCACTCCCGCCCTGGCACTGTTGCCCTGCGCGAAATAAGAAAATTTCAAAAGTCAACTAAGCACCTCATCCCAAAGCTCCCCATGCAGCGCCTCATTCGAGAAATAGCAGCAGAATACAAAGTAAAGTAGCATCACCTTATGATTGATAGAAAGAACTAACTATTGGTGAAATAGGATGACTTACAATTCCAGCCCTCTGCCATTGAAGCACTCCACGAAGCATGTGAGGCGTACATTGCTGAGTATTTAAACCATGCAAACCTGGTGGCTCTCCATGCAAAGAGGGTCACAATCCAACCCAAAGACATGGAGCTCGTCAAGAAAATCAGAGGTCAAAGCTTATAGGGAGTATATATGGGATAGAGTAGGACTTCAGAAATCATTGAAAATACTAAACACATCCATTTCTCATATTTGTAACAATATCATATCTTTCTGATCATGTCAAGGCTGCTCTAAGCAAAATCCGGTCTCTTTCATAATGGCTTCACTTTTGGAAGAGGTGAACCAGGTCAAGGCAACTGTATGCATCTGTACTAGAAAATAAGTCAATGGTTGACCATTCGGAACCTAGGGATTTTTAGACCTTCATCTCATGCCCCTTGTGTAAAATATAGTAGAATATCTGTTATCTTGCTTGCTGGTATGGCGCAAGCAGACGAAAAAAGTTTGTCAGTTTTTTCGACGTGCCCTGTACGTGGAGTAACTTCGGGCAGTCAAGCAGGAACACAGTACTAAAGAGAACGAGAGATTAACATATTGAAATTATCTTGATCTACAGTGTGGAGTATACTACATATTTAGTCCGTTGATTACAATTGTATACCACTAAAAAGGATGATCGTCCATACGAATGTCAAGGCAATCAATAGATTATTCTCAAGCCCTGTTGCCGCGCTTTGTGATGGCCGCCCTCGCCCGGTAGCAGTGACGGTCGCTGCAGCAGAACCAATGGTCGGGGTAGGAACAGGACCATCAGCGCCGTTGAGGGCCAACGCAGTACTTGATAATTCTGCAAAACCGATCGACGGGGGGTCGTAACGAAACACTGAATAGACGTTTTTCTGCAGAAAGTCTCGTGAGTGACGGCCGCCATGTCCAAATGGAGTTGCATACCAGAAAAGTGTCGCCAACGATCCACGACGGCGCAGATCTTCCTGTCGTCAGGTCAAAGAAGGCGCCAAGGCACGTATCTCGCGTCAACCGAGTAAGCCTAAAATCAGCCGCACTAATGGGCCAATTCTTCCCTCCAAATGCCACCGTGACATTGATCGCGGTATCGCAAGCTAAAGGCCGATGAGAGGATGGGGGTCAGATTTGAATCTAGACGAAGAGAATCCGGGGAAGGGTCGGGCAACTTACGATATGTGTAGTAACCTTCGAAGTTGCCTGAACCAGGTGACGCACCAGGGATCAGGGAATATAGAGCATTCATATACTCGGAAGGTCCACCAACCAGAGTTGTTCCGGTATCAATGGCAGAGTAGGCTTCCGAGCCGGAGGGAAGGGCGACTGACGTTCCTTGGACAGTTAAAGCTGGAGGTAATAATTAAGTTGTGGGTTATGCGGGAATATCGGAGTCGGCATGACGTACAAGTCATTGGCAGAATCCAGTATGATGCTCTCGTTGGCATCTCAACGTATTCTATATCCCCAGTGAATAGTGTTGTGTTAACGAAACCTGTGATGTTTACTAGGTCAGCCGCGTGTGATATTACGGAATAGCTAAGCTGGGGGGGTACCTAAATTAAACGACCCTCCAGGTTCTAAAGATTGTGCAGTGGGGTCATCAAGGTATCTAACAATTAACGGTTAAACAATACTCCGCCGCCAAGTTTCTGGAATACGTGCCGAGTTAACTGGAATGCCATTAGAGGTGAATCCCACGCGCCATTCGAGACAAGAGCTTCCCAGAGGGGTGTAGCACCCGACGAAGCGATTGACCTAAAGGCAAGACCAAGAAGCCCGGATACGGGGCTAGAAAGAAGGCCAGATGACACAACATCGCATGCGGCAAAGGTTTGATTGGAGACCGAGAACCCTGCCATTTGTACAGTATCCTCGCCGAGGGTCCCTGCTGCCTCACCACTGCCGTATGAGATTTTGAATGCGGCACCGTTAGATACGAACGTAGAAGAAGCCGTAGGATTGAATGTGGGAACGCCACTGCAGCCTACAGTACAGTTGCTAGCCGCCACCCAGAGATCGCTGAGTTATGAGACATTTGGTTGGCCGGAAGGAAAAAATTGGTAAGGCATAGAACTCACGAGGAACCAGTATCGAGGATAACATTGTAAGAGACTGGTGGCGTGCCAATAGCGAGTGAACCAAAAAAGCTAAGAGGCTATGAGTGTAAATCTCATCGTGCAAGAGTTGAATCGTACCTCGAGTCTGAATTTTGGTTTGTGATGCTGCAATACGGGTCAGGAGGAGTGTGTACATGATCTTGGTGAATAGCTTACAGGTTCGTGCCAGCTCCTCGCTTTTGTGGCTGACCCGGTCCATACTTCTTAGCCAGCATATCCCTGTGAGCCTTCGCCCATTCTCCCCACTCATCCATAGTGCGCGAAGGGCGCGTTTTTCTTTGGAGCGGTATAGACTGCCCATTCGGGAGAGATGACGACGGAACGGCGAGAGCAGAGAGCACAAAGGACACCACCAAAGTCAGAGACACGGGAAATAAAGATAGCATTGGTGGTGGATAGATAGAGAAAGCAAAGTGAACAAGATAGCACAAGATAGCAGGCAAAAGAGGGCTGTGCTCGGCCTGCGAGTACGCGGAAAATGTTTAGGAAAGGAGAAACAGTAATCGCTGCGGAGTGCCTTTAAGGGTGGATCAAAGCGTCATTTCGTTTCTGGCGGACGGTCTGTTGGCGTAGTCGACGATCCATCGAACACTGCCGGGTCGCCTTGTCAGGCGTTTTAAACTTCTTTCCTTTCGCCGTACTACCAACGCCGCTAGTCGCGTGTGAAGGGCACGGTTTCCTTGAGATGGTTTCGCTTGGCAACTGCCTACTGAGACGCTTGGTTGTAGTCATCCGATCACCCGACACCCTGGGATGTGAGTTGTCTCAGTTCCTGTACCGCGCTTCAAGATCGCCGTGGCCAACAATTCAGTGGACGAGGGAAAGTCGGTTACACTCGGTCCGATATTTCCGCGTTATTTGGTTTGGACCTTGGAAGCTAATGAAAATGCATTTTGAATCTGACAAAAGAGCAATAGAGTTAGGACTGAATTAAGAGAGTATGAAGGGAGTCGTTCTTGGTGTTGTTTAAAATCAACAATCAAGAAAGGCTATTCAGGGTAAATGTCGTGCTTGCATGTGACGAATAAATGGTTGGGAACTTAATGGACAATGAGGTACCGAGAACTGGAATGAAATATATAAAATACAGTATGCGTACAATAATAATAAAAGCCCAATACATGTAGGAACACTCTATGACCTCTCTCCTCGTAACCGCCGTGCTAATGCCAGATCTTTTGGTTGAATAGTGACACGCTTTGCGTGAATGGCAGCCAAGTTCGTATCTTCAAACAAGGAGACCAGGTATGCCTCGGCGGCTTCTTGTAGTGCCATCACTGCTGATGACTGGAATCGGAGATCGGTCTAGCAAGTCATTGTGAGTCATTGTTATAATGTAACCTTTGTAATAAAACAAACCTTAAAGTCTTGGGCAATTTCACGTACTAGACGTTGGAAGGGGAGTTTACGGATGAGCAGCTCCGTCGATTTCTGGTAACGTCTGATTTCACGGAGGGCGACAGTTCCGGGCCTGAAGCGATGGGGCTTCTTGACACCACCAGCGGCAGCCTGAAGATATTATAAGTACTGAAAAGACAGAAGCCTCGAGTCGCTCCACTCACTGCTGTCTTGCGTGCTGAGGACTTGGCTGCGAGTTGTTTACGGGGGGCTTTGCCTGGAAAGTGAAAAGGAAAATGAGCTCGGGTCCAACTCTTCAACTTGAAGTTGACAAACCTCCAGTGGACTTGCGGGCTGTTTGCTTGGTACGGGCCATTGCAATAAAGTAAAGACGAAGAAAATGTGTCTTAAAGTTTGAGTGGTGGCGGTGGTGGTGGTGCGGAAGCGAAGTTGAGGGATTCAGGCCAACAAAAATGGTCGGTTATTTATGTCAACACGACCGCGTTTCGACACGTGATTTGCGCGCCCGCTCAATCAACAAACGGAAAATGGAGCACAGCCACCAACCCGCCTCCATATAAGGAACGTGGTGGCAGCGTGATCGACATTCGCATTCTTGCTCCCCACCACCACCACCTCACGTAAACTCTTCCCCACTTCTTCAAATAACATAACATGTCTGGACGCGGAAAAGGCGGAAAGGTAAGCTTCCTCAACAGTGTCTTCCCGAGCAACACGCTTACGTTGGACTGCTACTTAGGGACTCGGCAAGGGTGGAGCCAAGCGCCATCGCAAGATTCTTCGTGACAACATCCAGGGTGAGTGGCTTTCAATCCGGTGGCTTTGATAAATCATGAATATACGTCTTAGGTATTACAAAACCCGCTATTCGTCGTCTCGCTCGTCGTGGAGGTGTGAAGCGTATTTCGGGTCTGATCTATGAGGAGACGCGTGGTGTATTGAAGATCTTCCTTGAAAATGTTCGTCGCTCTAGACATTCGATCTATTCTTCATTTAACCAGTCTATTCTTAGGTTATCCGTGATTCAGTGACATACACAGAACACGCAAAGAGAAAAACAGTGACAGCACTAGATGTAGTCTACGCCCTGAAGCGCTCGGGACGTACGCTATATGGTTTTGGCGCATAGATACTATTATGAGGGCGTTTTTGTTCATTTGTATTATAGTGTACAACATCATTATTTATCTCTCCTTCTCTCTCCATGCGTGTGTCCCTGAGTATTCGCCAATCTTTTCTTTTAATGCTCATACGCACGTGTACTGACGACTGGGGCTATTGTCAATAGGTTAACACGCTCGCCCACGCTTCAAATGCTTGTAATAAGCGAGCAACTCTAAGTACATCCGTCGATGCTCCGCCCCCGACATTCAACCCTTTATATTCCACCGGAGTTTCTCCGTTTGATATAGATTCATCCACGGTCCCTCCTCGCGACCCCTTGGTACAACGACCTTCTAAACCATCACCTGAAGACCTAAAATGTCGCCACAAGCTCAGAATAATTGTCCCATTACAATTATAGCCTTGCCCAACGAAACACTTTGTACCATCTTCAACGATTTCACTCCTCCCACACTCGCAATAATAGCATGTCTTTCCCATCGATTCAAAGATGTCGCTGAGCGACTCCTCTACTCATCGATTTCCCTGACAGAAACACTTTCAGAAGGGCGCCCCAGTCCTGAGATGACCCTCCGATGGTGCAATTCGATGCGTCGGCGGGCACATCTCATCGACGCCATTAAAAAACTACATATCCGATGGCAAGCCGATACCCTGAATTTTCCAACCCACCATCTCAGTACCGCCTGCCTAAATGTCGCCGACGTCTTGCGACCCCTAATTTACCTCGAGTCCCTTGAGATCTTCCTCGGGCCCGCTAATATAGTACCTGCGCACGGCATGGAACCCATGCACGCAATCGAGCGAGTGATCTCTCGGTGTCAATTCCCCCTACTCCGCCACTGCTCCCTCGGTGCAGACACTACCAAAGGGGCCCAACCGTACACCGGTGTCCTCACGACATTCTTGGCATCCCTCCCCTCATTACGTCATCTTAAGCTCCCCAGTGACCACCACGCCCTGGACCTGCCCGCTGATGCCATGCCCAATTTGTCGACGTTCCGGGGTTCAGCCGACACTGCAGCGTTCCTGCTTCCAGGTAGACCCGTACAGGCCCTCTCGCTCATCGGCCACGATTCTGATGTCAATCGGGAAAACTTGGGTCGCATGACCTACACAACCGTTCCCCTTCGGTATCTCGATCTGTCAGCCATGTCAGTTCGCCCGATCCTCGTCCGCAACGTCTCAACCCATCTTCCCAACCTAGAGGTGTTGAGGATCAAGTTTGCTCTGCGGCATACGCTGCACTACGCGTTCTCAGGGATCGTAAGCAGCTCTGTTACTCCGGGTTGTACCACCACGCTAAACCGTATCCTGGAAGCAACAGAGATTATTGTCCGGCCTCTCGGCAGTCCTTAGCGCTTTTCAGCAGTTGATCTTTATAGACCTCGGCCCGACAGACGTGGATGGTGTTGGGCGACGAGACGTTAAAGAGGAAGTCACACTTTGCCGTGAATGGAAGAGGGCTTGCCCTCACTTAAGACGCGTCATTTTCCCATCTGAGACAGAATGGGTTTATCAAGATTCTGGAGAATGGCTTCTGGTACTGGACTAGAAATTTGGCATCTCGTTTTCTGTACTCTTATGACCTTCATGACCTTTCCAGAACTGCTTCTTCTTTTGGGACTAACCGTTCAGCATTACATACAGAGTAACTTAACACCGCTATTTATATTATCACAGGGCCTATTACATATTGAGATACAGAATACATACTGATAGCTGCTGCAGGGTAATAAAAAAGGAATGACCATGTGTTTAGGAACAAAGCGTCCATGACCAGGGCATGCGCATGGGAAACAGATGTACGGATATAGCAAGTTTGTGTTGATAGGCCAGAAAGGCACAGGACAGAAAAATATTTACTCTGATTCGTCGATAAATATATCGTTGTAATGGTTAAGGATTGTCTCAATGGCCTATTTGGTGCATACTTTAGCGCTCACCCTCAAAAAATTTATTTATTATTCACTAACCATGTTCTGCAATGTGGCATCAGCCATACCGGCATTTGCCTGACCGTTTGCTGGAACTTGTCCGAAAAGAGTAGGCCCAAACACAATCGCCAGGTTTTGCATTGACATCGAGTTCATGGTGGCGTTCTGGTTTATACTGTGTGGGAGTGAGTAGAAGTTTGGAACTGTAACGACTCCACATGCGCACCGATGCAAATGGCCAAGGAAATACTTTAGTGTTGAATAGTTGGGATCGGGAAGTTCGTTGACTCGTTCATGAAGTCGGATATGTCGCAATCGATCGTTCTCGATCTCTTTGGGAATTAAAAAAAAAACAATGAACACTCGTCACAACAGTCACATAAAAATGGAAAGACACAAACTGGCAGCTTCGATAAATCCTTGATGTAGGGTGTGTGTTAAGAGAGGATCCGGAAGATCGCGCAGCCATAATTTCAGGACACTGGTAACGTTATTGATATCTCCAGACCATTCAGGGGCATCCAGATCAACACCCTCAAGGTCTATTGATTGTTTTATGATTAGACTGCCTGGCCTGAGAAAACGAAGAGCAGAACCCACCTTTATCGAGGCGTTGCCGGAGATTTGCCACTTTACTCGTGGTCCCACTGATACGATAGATGCCTTGGGTGTTCATGCCGTACTTCTCTATCGCCTGGCAACATTTCTCCACGATCGGTGGGACCTCAGCATTATCCCGTGCCATTTGTTCTGCTAGATCTACGCCGAACGTCGGTCGACCCTTGTCCTGTATCCCGTTTCCGCCGTTTGGCGGGGTGGAAGTGGCGGGAGTCCCGCCGCCGTGGTGTGGTGGCAGTGGAGGCAACTACAACTATTTCAGACAAAAGCCCCCGAAATAACAAAAATGAACCTACGAAACCTTCATCAGGAGGACCATCTCTCCGTGGTCCCCTAGGAGCAGCGGTACCTCGAGCATATGCATAGTTCTGCATGTATATCTTAAAGTCACCTCGGTTGTCTATAGTCTCAATTGAGGCCTTAAGGCCAAGCCCTAGAACGAAAATAAGAAATCAAAGTGCTCGCCCAGCAGGAACAACGCGTACCTTCCTCGTGCGGAGGGACCAATATTGATCCATCGCTGAGTACAATGCTCTCAAATAAGAAAGCATAGCGCGTTAGATGGTATTGGGTACCCAGGTCAATTTCATCCGCACATTCCTTCAGAGCCTGTAGAATAATAATTAAAACGTTGGAGCCCTACCGCGTGAAATCAGAGAACACATACACGCAGTATGCGTGGCAATTGAAAATTAAAATATTCTTGTCTCATAGCCTGCGTATCAGTGACGGACTTCCGATACATGTCAGATGCAGCTGACATTCGCGCTCTGATGTCATCCTCCTGCCGTTGAATCTGTAACGTATTTACCCGCTTGAGAATGGCGATCATTGTGAATCGGGTATAAATCACATACATTTCCAGGGTTCTTTCCCTTGAGAAGTAGGCCACCTTTGGCCACAGCTTTTCCAATCGCTCTTTTCCCACCAGCCCCTGGCGGCCGGTGCTGGACCGCGTTATCCTTCAAAGATTCACCCTCTTTTTGAAGCAGCACACGCTCTAATTCCTCCGAAGTTATATCAAGTCGGTTCTTGCTCTTCTCAGTAGCCACTTCGGACTCCTGTAACGCCCGCTCATAGCGGGTGGCGAGATCCTTCGTCTGACAGAACTCCTTTAAGGGGTGTGGTCACAGGTATATCACTATAGACCCCAAATACCTGTTTCCGATTCTTGTCTACCTCTTTCGCTAGCACCGCAAGTTCATCACTCATCTCGTTTAGGCGCTGTGAGAACCGTAATCTATTTTCCGCCATGAGTTCATGAACTCGCATGCTTGATTGCCAAGCTGCAACGAACGACCTGTATGAAGAATGCGCATATCGTTATATACACATATGTGGGCCATTCTTAAGCAACTCACCCTGCCTTTCCGTCGCTCAACGCATACGTGTCCGCAGTCGTCCTGGCCAACTTTTGCATATTCTTCCCGTATTCCTCCTCCATCATTGCTCGCTTTTTGAAAAAGACCGAAGCCTCCTACCCAGATATGCATATACATTAGTGAAAATATAGTACTCGCCTTGAACGAATACTCACCCTGCATGAAACGGTGCTTTGCTTTATTCTATCAAGTAGCAAAGGAGTTCCACACTGGATTCCAAACTAAGATGAGCAGTCGACGACAAAGTTATCTCCGCACGTACATCCAACTCGCACAATGCGCGCAGGACGTTCTCGTCGAAGCTTGGCTCTACCAAGCTCGTCGCATCACTACGTATCGTCCCGAGCGTGTCACGTCGTTCTAGTGTAGCAGCTGGCGGGCTACCATCCTGCCACCTTGACGTCCCCTGGGACTCAAAGCTTGATCGAGGCGGTGGTGATGCAGGCTTAACATGAGGACCCGAGGAGGACGATTCCACTGAATCGAAAGTCCGGAGTTGGGGGCGTCCGTGACCACCAGATGTTTGAAAATCGGAATGATCACCACTTTCCCAAGCACTTGATAGATATCCCTCGTCCGCCATCGCCTTGTAGATGAGAGGCTTGAGTCTCCTTTTTCCGGTCCTCCTTTAGTGAGTGATAGTCGATATGTATGGCGGAGAAATAAGGTATTGATAGGGTATGACCCTAATGGTCACAGTCTGAGGTTTTCACTAGACTCGGAGCAGTTACCGGTTGCAAAGCTAAACCACGTGGCGCGTCTAAATGCAGTATTTTCCAAGTTAAACGCCGGTCTTGGGCCCCTTTGCACAACACCACCCCTCCGTTGAAATATACATAAGAAACTTCACAGGATAAATCGACCTTACAACAAAGATCCATTTAGTCTACTAGTAGAAGAATGTAATGCTCCTTAGACCAGGTCCAGTCCTTTGAAAACGCTCCAATCTGGAAAATGCCCACTGGTAGTACAGCGGCATGGGTGCACAAAACCAGAGTAAAAAATGTTACGTATAGTTAAACTATAATGTAAATTTAAATTTAAGAGAGGATAAACGCACCTAAAGTTTCCCCTGACAACTTGGACCCCCATGCAAATTTTGATGGCAATGAATCTGAACTCCGCGGCACTAAAAATCCACCAATTATCTCAAGAAATCATCTAGCACAAGTCGACAAGAAAGGCTAGGACGATGATGTGCTTGGATTGAGGGTCGCTGACCGTATAGAAAACTTGGTTGATTCTTTAGGGCATACCGCTTAATTATTTCAACGGTTGGGGGACTTGGGCGGTGGGGTTAATGGGCAAAGCCGTAGCCCCCCACTCTTACAAGGTTCATTCTACTTACATAGCCGACGGACTCGGTTGTCCTGCCTAGACATTAGACAGAACCTGTCCCACCCTGCTCAATTGCTTCCGGTTCTCACTCGCACGGAGTAATATGCAGAAGCCTAGGAAGTTCAAAGGAAATTTTTGAATCCTTGCCAGTGGGGTCTCACCCATCATTTCCCCATACAGAGTTTCTAATTTGGAATCGTGTGAAACTTAAATAGTATTCTAGTATAACTTCTCAACGCCAAGGACGAGGCCAGAGCTGTACAAATGGCTACACCTACTAATTTCGAAGCCTCGACCTTCCCACCCGAACATTAAAATCGGCCCACAATGAGTCGTCATTCTTCGACAGAATCCTAGTATCCTCAACGACACCGGGCTCTCTATCACATATACGTTGTTTCCAGACCGAGGGGAGGGAATGCGGGTGCGACCCTAAAACCTTGTGCTGTTTGGGGTTCTATTATCCCAATCGTATTCCCGCGATGACCATCAGGCTGTGGAGCATCTCAGGCACCCTCTCACCCACAGCCCTAGAGAATTCCGAATTCTGACAGAATCTTATACCTCAGAAACCAACTCGACATCCCCGATATATTTATCAAAGTTAAACTCCACGGAAATGGTAGGGACCGAGTCAAGTGACTTATACTACTACATCGAATTCGACCACTATCCATATTGCTTGATTCGCATCTTAAAATATGTTTGGCCAAGCGAATCCAGGACGACTTGAAATATGAGCACGAGACATATATGGAGTCTTCAACTAACCCGATCATGGACCATTCGCGATTCATGCATTCAACGCTTTGGGGTGGTATTCCAGAAACTAAAGTGCATAGCGGCCGCAATGAGGTCAAACTAATTTTAATTTCCGACTCAATGAAGTAGAAGTTGTCGGCGCGGAACGCTTAATACCAAACGCCTCCGAAAAAACAACAAAAATTGTCTATTTCAATCTGATGGAACCTATTCTACCTTGAGGCTCAGTTATAACTACAGAGATATGATATACCAGTCGTCAATCGGCATTGTATCGACAAGCAGAACACATTTCTGCAAGCCTGTTGGCAACCATTGGCTGGTCGGGCAACGCTCTTGCAGTGGATGAGTATTGCATAGCCCAAGCGTCATATAACTTACCGGCGGGTGCAGGTATTAGTGCAGTCGTGAATACCCCGCGTGTGAGCATCGCTCAAAGTGCATGTTTTTTCGTTGCAATCAATCTAGAGGAATTAAATGAATCGTTTAGCGTCCAGGTCTAATACCCCACCTTCTGTCTTTTTGACAAGACCTGGTGTTCACAAGTATATTCTTTGAAAAGTAAGAGAAGAAAGCACATGGTAAGAGTATGGGATAGCGTCGATGTGGTGGGTATTTCGAATTGCTTGAACGATATCGAGTCGACCAGTTTCTGAGGAGGTATTTTATAGGTTATCGGCGAACTCCAACAATACTCACTTTGGCCCCGTGAGCCTCTAATACACCCTAGTTTTTAGTCTTGACATAAAATTGAGGGATCGTCGCTGGTCAAGAGAGGAAAGATATGTATTGGGAACGGTCCTGATGCAGTTTGATCCCATCCGAAGACTCACATTAGTGTTCGAAGCGAGGCCGGGATAATGACATATTGGGCCCATATTGGAGGTATGCAGCAACAGTCAAACGAGGGAGTTAAAATCCAATGATGTCGAGAACGGGGGCTTATAGGAAGGGCTGGCATATGCGGGCCAGGGTAGAACTCTTCCCGCGAGCATTCGACATTAGTTGGGGGAAGCCATAGATTGTATCGAATGTAACTCCAGGCTCGTTTCATTTACAGTTGGCTGGAAAAACGACAACATCCTACTGCAAGAGAAATGGGAAAGGGTTCGATTCAAGCCGAAACTAGCGATGTACATCTGGCAAAATATCGTGCTAGCGCCAAGCGCACCACATTCAATTGATCGATTGCCTCCTTTTCGCCCCCGCCTTTAATGGTCTTTACCAAAACCGAAAGATAATCCTCACCCGACCCCTGTGACGTTCTTACAAAAACTTCTTCAAGCTTCCGCAAAAGCCCCAAAGCATCCGAAGATGAAAATAGAAGAGCTGATTCTGTGTAAGATATCCGTTAGACTTTAAGTTCAGATCTATTCTGATACCTACCATGTTGCAAAAGCCGTACAGAATCGTACAAGAGAACGGCCCACCATGATTTAGGAGCTAGATCATCATGGAAAATAGCAATCAGGTCTAGCGACGCATCCTGGAGTTCTTGCTGTTCAAGTAGTCGGTGGAAATGTGCGTATCGGACCGCAAACATTAGACGATGTACAAAGATACCGTGTGACGAGGGTTGATCATAAAGCTCCTGTACGGATGGAGCTATTGCTAGTGCGTATTGCGAAAAATTTTCGGGGCCTTGTGCTTTTGTCAGAAAAATAATAATATCCATGCACGTGGGGTGACTCTACCGCTGACGATATATTCGTCGAGTACTCGATCAACAACGCGGCCTAACCCAGGCCAATCTTCAGCCGAGGTACAGTAGGAAACGGCGAGGCCGTATTCTTTCCCATTTACTAGTGTTTGCGCCGCTATCTGGGGAGAGATATAAACATTAGCAAAGAGAGATAAGTTGTAAAAAGGAAAGTCTTACCCTACAAACCGTTCTCCTGACGCCTTCCCTCTGGTATTGGAAACAAGTTTGATTGATGTCTTTCAAAACGCCTACAATATCTCCTGACTTGATCCCTCTTTCTACACTTGGCTCCGTTTGTTCATGTAGCCTAAGCGGCACGCGGAGAAGAACCTCGTCTGCCTGTTGTTTTCCGACTTCGTCACAAGAATACATATAATCCACGGTAATTCTCCAGAGAGCGGGATCGGAGTGGAGGTACTGCGCATAGGCCAAGATATGGTGATCACGGGGGGACATCTCAGAGCTAACGGTCACAATGTTTGGCAGTTTTCTGATCGAATGGATTATAAGGACTTACTCTTCATCCGTATCTGCCTCGATTAGAGCCAACGGGACCATGATGTCTGCGAGATGAGCCGAAAGCCACAAATCCAACTGAGAAGCGTGCCGTAGTGCTTGAAGGGGTTGTCCTGAAAACAGCGTTGCATGTACCATGTCTTCCAAATTCGTCGGATCGGGGGGCATTTCGTCTAGTACTTGTGACACAACATCTCTGAAAAATACACCGCTTCTTTGAGTTTTACGAAGGGAAAATAATTCTAAATAAACTGACGGTAAGTCCTGCCGTCGCAAACGAACGTCGACAAACACGCCCCAAGCCGCACATACTTCTTTCCAGTCAGAACCAAGTTCTCCACAAACGCGTTTGATTACTTCGGCACGACCTTCCAGGATGCCAACAATATCACTAAGTTTTTCCCACCAGTTATCAAAATCGTCATATCTATCCTCCTCAGGAACCCGGTCCATCTCGATACGAAGAGCCTTAACCTTATCATTCCACCGACGTGAAGAATAAGCGTAGTCTCTTTCCGCAGAAAAATTTTGTAACCTAGGTTGAGAATCAATCAAGGGTGCCAATGTGCGAGTTAAATCTTGAAGGTCCTCAGAAGGATGTTGGGATAAGACCCCCAAAAAGAAAAGAGAAGCTTTGGAGAGGCCTCGCAAAGTTGCCCTGTCAGTGAAGATTGACTAAATGACAGACCATAACATGAGATTCGGACATACCTGGTAAGATACGGCCAGAATGATTCATCCTCCCAGGGGCGCTCAAGTGCACTCAAATGATCACCCTCCTCTGTGGAAGGCTCAATAAAATGGATATTCAGCCATTCCATGAGTTCATCCCCAACAGGCCCCTCCTCGTAACCCGGTTCGGCGAGATAAAGGACCACAAAAAGTGAGAAACAGGTATAGAGGCTTCGATAGTGGTCACTGGTATATTGTAAGGGTCCTTCTGGTCGAACTATTGGTTGCTGAGATTGGTTATTAGGTTTGCTGGGCTCTGACAAGCTACAACTTACAGAAGCGTGGATCCAACACTCTTTGATAAAATTCACATAGTCTATCCCCAGTTTCCGTATCATTGTTAAACTTTGTTCACTTTGAATCCTGTTTGTAGAAAACAACTTGGTGAGGTTAATTTGAGAAAAGGGATTGAATCGTACGCACCACTCCGGGTCCTGTAGCCTAGCCGTCTTCAACAAATTTTGAAATGCCGAGAATATTATGAGTGTGTCGGTGATGAACTATGGAAGGGAGTGTCAAGAGTGGACAGAAACGAGAAAAATACCACATACGAGCCGCCTCTCCGAAGATGGTACACGATTCGGGCTCGCGAAGTAGATCGGTTGTTCATCATTCAGGTCTGAGCCATGGGTCTTCTCGTCTGGAAGGCCCTTGCGTGCAAGTATTCAGCTATTAGACAGGGTAATTGGCTCAATGAAAAAACATACAGCGCTAGTCACGAAAACACCCAGAGAGTTGTTCAAAGGTGAAAAAGTCGCGCCCAGTGTTTGACCATTTTGAAAAAGGCCATCTCCAAGACCAGCTTCGACCAAAGGTGGAACAAGATTCAGGTGATTCGAATCAGTCATTGCTCCAGTCCGTACCCCGTCTAAGCTACCGATTTGTCGTTTTTGATACAATCACGTTGAAGGCTGCTCAAAATTCAAATGATCCAATTGTCGAACTTCCTCACGCCTTGTCAACATGTCAAGACGAATCATCACAATTGTTTGGCAGGGGCACTATTACGTAATCGAGTTCAAGATCGAACTCCGTGGCATTGAAACGAACCCATCAAGCCACTGACAGTGAAGATATATTCACAGATGTGATGAAAGAGTAGGAAAATACAAAGGACCAGCGATTTGGTTGCTCTTGGATGTCCTGTAGCCTCCCCCCTGATCTACAGTTAGATTTAGCATTTCTTCTAGCCCATCTACGCACCCCCGCTGCCCACAGTCAACATCAGGTGCCAGGTGACGATGAAATATTATCTCTGCTCAGGAGGGGGAAGGGGAAATACAGGGGCTGTTAGGTATGTGGGAGTGTCTCCGATTTTTGACGCATTTAGTTCATTATTCCAGCCGGAGTCGGGATTGCACAAAATCCTCCTCGTGTTTTATCCGTTCTAGGATTGTCGCTGAGGAAGGAAGGACGCTGCCAATATAGTCCCCATGAGAGTCCTTCTCTGGTCTTCTAAGATTTAGATGATTCTTTCCCCCATCAAACCCTGCGAGGTCAGGGCTCACAAACACCCCCCATTCCCACCAACCCGGATATTCGAGGTGGCTGTACCTA
The DNA here is from genome assembly GCA_015584075.1 of Collybia nuda. Classification (NCBI taxonomy): domain Eukaryota; kingdom Fungi; phylum Basidiomycota; class Agaricomycetes; order Agaricales; family Clitocybaceae; genus Collybia; species Collybia nuda. Next base: position 218,585 of record MU150283.1, read on the forward strand.
GCCTTTCTGGTTAGATTCAAAAATGTTGTGACTTGACAAGTGCTGCGGCCAGCCTAAAGTCATGTCAGCAGACTCGAGTAGTTACTGTAAGCTCTAAGGGACGCCCTACCAACTTACAGGCGTGTGTAGGGTTTCCCAGAAAGGGCAGATATATGTTGAAGGAGATGCTTCCTCGGGGGCAGGACCCCAGAAGGTTTCCCGGAATGGGCATTTTCCTTTGAGGAGTATTGATATCAGGACGGCTTCTTAGGTAAAAACTCCAAAAGCGACCCACACCACGAGGGCCTATTAACTGTAAAAATACGATAAAACACAGCGTTGCATGACGTGAATCACCCATTGGCGAGAATGGTGCCTTACCTCACTCCACAGCCGAGGGGCCATTGTGGGCTCAATGGGCTAGCCAATAGTATTCGTCCCAGAGGAAATAACATCTACCGGAAATCGTTAGTGATTATATTGCTTGGGAACGTTAACTTAACCAGAAAAATACTACCCTTGCAATATCTCTTATCCCATCGATCTTCTGCAAAGGTACCTAGATGATTGTCAACCTCTACTAAGAAAATTTGAAACCCTGTCTTCTGTATCAGTGGATGGGGGTATCGCAGATTTTTCCTTGCTCGATTCTGTCATCATGATCTGTACCCGCGAGGGTACAGTGATCGGCGACCTTTTGTCCATATGTTCTTCGTCCCTCCATAACTTCTCCCGAATTCAGGCTAAACCCGAGGCATTCGATCTGTTATCCCAATCGTTCCCCCAGATTTTTCTGCCCTACTCGATATAGCTGGAGGCCTTTGTTTGAAAACGTTCTCGTAACATATAGTAGAATGAATTTTATTTCGGCCTATTTTATGTACATCTGAAGGAACGACTGCCCACTTCGTGTCAGCCTGGTATCAATCAATGTCCTCCATGAGCCACACCTCTGTGTCTGTGGTATCATAGTCTTCAACCTCCTCGAACTGAACCATTTTTCTCACATCAAACGATCCCGGCATTCCGCGTCTCTCTTCAACGTGCCATCTTTCAGGGTATTCCTTGATGTCGTTCAAAACCCACTGCATGTACATTTCCCCTTCCGAATCGGACTCATCCACCTTGATGTTCCAGCCTAAGAATATGCGGTTGCTTTTCTCTCCGTCGATATCGTCTGGCTCCTCCTCAGCATAAACATAGAGCTCCTCCAAAGAGGGTAAATACGCTACCAAACCCTTTCGGTGAGTATATTCCATGCTGTATGTCTGTATCATCTCAACCGTGCAGCCTCGCCGCAACATGGTAATCACTGTCTGGTCGACCTCGTCCTCTTGAAAAGTATAGTCCTCAGGGTTTACATCGACACTCGGAGGCTCCCATCGAGCGGGCACGTACACCCCATCGTAATTATCACTTTCGTCACCATCAACGCTAAGGCCTTCGCTCTCCTCCGGCTCACCGCCTTCTTCGTCGTCGCTAGCGCTGCTACTGGAACTGTCGTCCTGGAACTCGATACCGTGGCCAGCCAGACTAGCTTGAAAGCCTTGAAGTGCTGCCCATCCAACAGCATCCTCAAATTCCTCATCAGACGAATCATCAGATGAATCGCTCTCTTCTACGGGACGGAAGAGCCCTCTCCAGGGGTCTTCATCTCCGTAAGGTGACGGACTCCTTGCGTCGTCTCTAAAACGACTTGATGGAGAGTTCGCTTTCGTCAGCGCCGACGTAATAGCCTTGACTGTGAAGACAGGCACAGGGCGGCGGGTAACAACGGCTCGACAGCACGGGCAGGATTTTGGGCGGTTCAGGATGTAGAGGGGGTCGTCTGCATAGTCAGCTGGATCCACGTCCTCGTCTTCGCTGGAAGGCGGTGCTTTGCGGAACCATTCTTGAAGGCAAGAAAGACATAGGATGTGGCCACATGGAGACAAACTGTGTTTATGTCATTAATATATCAATAATAACGTTTCGCTTAAGGAAAAATACGTACGCAAACGGTTTATGGAGTAGCTCCATGCATATCTGACACTGTACCGACGATTCTATCAATGCTACGAGCTGCGAGGAGTGCGTATACTAAGCATCTTATGTTAACAACCTGATGAAGGGAGTCGCACCTCGTCCTTCTTTTCACACTTACATTTCAACGTCTCGACTTGCATTTCCTGTTCCATCTTAGCCTGATCCCAATTCCGATTCAGAACCGAGAATTGACGTCAATAGAACGTGGTACCATACCAAAGTCTCAGAATTTAACTGGCTCTTCAATTCTTCAATTTTCTTCAAAGAATGTGTAATGTAAGGACCGAAAGTGAATTATATAACAGTCCTCTGACCGACCTTTGTTTGTTTCTTTATGGTTTTTTTCCTATCATGTAAAGTTTTCTTCAGATTCTCGATCTCCTTCTTCATACGTTCGAATTCCGCATGGGCCAATGGGCCAGAATACAACTGCTTCTCTGTACGTTCATGCTTAACTCTGCGGCCTTGATCGCCGGAGTAAGAAGCGTGTGGAGTGAGTGCTTGTTCAACCATCTTCCCTTTGTCCAATCTTCTTTCATAATCACTTCCTTCGCGCAAGAACGAATGCGGCTCAAAGGAACGGAAGGTCCTGGTGCTCTCATACGGTTGATGGTCCGACACGGCCAACGCAATATAATTGTGGTAAATTTCAGAATCAGGATATTGAGGTTCACGCACAAGCTCGATCTCTTCAAAGCTATTCCGAGCTGTAACTGCTGTACTGGTACTAGCGGAGGCAGACGACCTCTTTCGCCTGAGCCCGTTCAAGGTGCCCGCCGGCAGTGTAGATGGACCAGGAGTCATTGTGTAAGAGTCATACTTTGTCCCTCCCCCACTGTGCCGCGAAGTTCGATGACTCAACGGACGCACAGGAGAGTGAGATTGTTTGAGAGTGGTAACCCCATTCCTTGACGAGGGCGAAAGCCGTTCATCGCTAAAAGAATCTGCTAAGCGAGTAGTGGGGGTATTGGTTATATTTCGAGAAAGGTGTCCAGAACGCCAGTTCTGGCTTAAATGACTTTGGGGTTCCGATATGTCCACCAGCGGGTAGCGGGAGTTCAAGGCAATCTCATGGGCATCCATGGGCTTTCGAACATCCAGTAGGTCCTCTGGTACATCGATCAGGTTTGCGAGGTGAGCGAAGTCTGGTATGTCCATCAAGCCTCTTCTTTGTCGATTTATGAGCGGTCCGTATCTGTATCTCCTTAAAATCCTGTAAACTCACTGTTCTGGTGGTTGCAGGCTTATTGCGGTGCTGCGGGTGAGAGCGTTGCTGGTTAACAATAGACACCCTTTGCCTCGTCACAGTAGTGACCAAGCGTCACCGTGACGACATGGTAATGCATATCGGCCCGATAATCCGATATCTCCATCTAACCCTATTCCCCCACCAACCTCAGATTATATTTGGAGCTGGGGGGGGGAGGAGACAATACATAAATACCGCTACGAGATAAAAGAAAGAGAATATTCGAATGGCAGTCTGGTAGTTATATCGGAAATTTAGATAAACCCAATACAACCTGAACTCCTAGTGGGTCATTAACATGAGCAAGGGAGAGTTTGATAGGGTAACTCTAATTTTTTTAGTTACCTGGTGCATTTGGGACTGAGGAGGGACCATGGGGGTGGAGGCAAATTTATAGAAAACCCTAGTCAAACCGACCTTGGAGCGAGAATGAAGGGATATCTCCAGTAGGTCCAGAAGTTTTCTTCGAAGATGTGCACAGCGTAAATACGCTTTTCGAGGATCCCTCCGACACGTGCGTGGTATAAATGGGCTATTTATATCACTTACACCCGACGCGGTAACATTTTTCTGACATAGCTGACGACTGCCAAGACCTTCTCGAGCAATTTGACATGTTCTAGCGAGTTCGTCTTGCATTCTTCCCTCAGGTCTTGGTAGTTGTTCTTTTGCGCCCATATTTCGCAGATAGCCTATAGGTTTCAATGAAATTTAAGCCCGACCAATGAGCGTGGTGAATACCCTGATACCCACAAAGTGACGACCCGAGGGGACCGCCATACGTATTTGCCTCATTGAACATATACGCATTTATATCTCTAAGCGCTTATTGGTCCGAACTTGTCCTCACACCCGCACTTAAAGGTAACTTCTCAGAATTCATCGGGATTCTATGGGTCGCTTAAACTTAATTAACTGCGCGGAGATGTGAATATGATTGTCTCTACATCACATATCAATGTCACGCTGAGTTCCAGGCCATGCAGCCTGGGCGTAATGTCGTGTTTGGCCGACATTGATCTAGGTTCGTCTGGAGGTCAACTTCCGCAAATGCGGGGTCGGCAAATTTAGTGGTTGATGGTGCCTATATCCGATCAACTCAATGCTGCCAGAGCCGAGCGCGCCTTGGCGAGGAGAGCATTGCACAAACAGTGAGCGCGAAATATTAGCACCTTGAAGCCAGTAAAAATAGCCCCACCTTGGGAATGCGTTTGCCCACAGTTTCTGAGGCCCTTGAACATGTCGTTTTGACGTGTGGACTATCGACGCAGTCCGATGGCTGTAGGGACATCAGATGAAGAGACAGTTTCGTAACGCACAATCTGATTTTTCTGACAAAGGGTCGTTCTAGATGCATCCTCCAGATCGGTGAAGCGACGGGTGGGTTTTAGAAGGCGTGCCACTGGACTGTAGTGTGGGTGTGATGATCACATACAATTGAATCATTATAGAGGCTGGATGTATCATTGACAGACGATCCAATGAGATTCGGCGGTCGGCGTCTTGGCACCCGGAAATACGAAATCGAAGAGATTAACAATTAGGGAGCTATGGGAGGTCGCATGCGGTAAAAGCATTGAAATGATGCTAAATATAGAAAAATGGAAACAAACTCATGGGAAAGTCCATGATTGACTTCGTGTATACAGTCGAATGTGCTGGGGCCCAAATTTAATGGTTTTTGGTGATCGCCGAACTAATTGACCAGTGGCCGAATGAGCTAACAGTTCAACCGAAGAACGCCCACCATGTTACTCAGAGTAGTCTGTAACAACGAGTTTCTCGCATGTCACATGCCATCTACTTACCACGGGTTCCAGGCCATCCTGAACACTCTCTTGTGAGTATCCCAGACCACCACTATCCCGATAATTGACTTGTGCGTTCACGGGCTTCCAGCGCTCCCGTCTCGCTCCACATAACGTCAGAATGCTCCTTCGGGCAGAAGTAACTTACTATTGCAGAATTCAAGTACTATTACTTTGCACCGCCGAGGTTAGGGCACTAACCCAGAAACCGAACAGCTCTTCCCACTACAGAGACGTCGGATCTTCAAGTTGGAGTGGTGCACTTCGTGTTACTCTGGGCCCCGTCATTCGTCACCGGGTCCTGGTCAATGAGTTATGCAAGGACGTGAATACTGCTATGCACTCACTGAATCGGATTCGACGCTCCGTATATGCCCATGGTCTTGATCTACGCGGGGAAGCGGGTTTCCAATAGATTCGACGCAAGTGTCAGGCGTCTGGACCCGCCAAGATGACGGCAAGATCAAGAAGTTAGGGTTTTAGGAACTTCGCGATGTCCGCCCTTGATGTAAGCTGCCAACTTGGACATAGCGGTTTGTTGGTTCACCCTTGGTGGTTGTAATGCCATTCATCCCTCCGTGCTCCGCGTTAGGACGTCGTAAGTAATTTCGAAATTATCTCTTGCGGATGATGCCGGCTAGATACATAACCAAACCGATCTAAAACCGATCGCGAAACTATAAAGTCTACCGAGTCCACCCAAATCTTTCTGACTCAAAAACCAATTCCTCTTCTCCACTTCCTTATCACACCCAAATCTATTCATCGCAGAAAATGGCACCCAACGCAGGACGCGTATTGTTGGCATACTCTGGAGGATTAGGTCAGTAACCTTTTGCTGATCACGTCTGGGTTCTAACGACCCTGTCGTAGACACATCTTGTATCTTGGCCTGGTTGATCGAGCAGGGATATGAAGTCTACGCGTTTATGGCTGATGTCGGACAGGAAGAGGTATACCTTTGCGTTATGTCTTGATCTATCGCATGTAATCGACACAACCACAGGACTTCGCCGCTGCAGAAAAAAAGGCACTCAAAGTCGGTGCCAAGAAATTCTTCCTTGCGGTATGTATCGTATATCTTATGACGAGAACAACATCTGAAGTACTATCATAGGATCTCCGACGTGAATTCGTGACCGAGCTCATTTACCCTGCAGTCCAAGCCAACTGCATCTACGAAGTTCGTAGCTGCCCACAACATCAGTTACACTGGTACTGATCAATGTCTCTCAGAATGTCTACCTCCTCGGAACATCTCTTGCTCGCCCCGTTATTGCTCGAGGTATGATTGCCATCGCCGACAAGGAAGGTTGCGAGTGCGTGTCCTCTCTTATCTTCATATCCCTGTTGGGTTCTGGGGCCCAACTACCATCTGCCCTGTCCCATCAGTATACTCAAGGCTAATACTAATTGTTCTTTTTTTTCCACACAGTTTCGTCTCCCATGGATGCACAGGAAAAGGAAACGATCAAGTCCGATTCGAACTTGCTTTCTACGGACTGAAACCCGACATCAAAGTCATCGCACCCTGGAGGATTCCTGGTACGTCGATCACATCACCTTCAGCTGAATTCTCTCTAATATTCTGTCCCAGAGTTCTACAACCGCTTCCCAGGTCGCCAGGCTCTCCTCGCATATGCTGCTGAACAAAATATCCCCGTTACTCAGACCACCTCCAAGCCATGGTCAACCGATGAAAATCTCTTCCACATCTCCTATGAGGCTGGCATCCTCGAAGACCCCAACACCACACCCCCCGCCGACATGTGGAAGCTCATCACAGCCCCTGAGCAGGCACCCGAGAAGCCCGAGCGCATTTCCATCGAGTTCAAGGCTGGTCTCCCCGTTAAAGTTAATGTTCCGGACGACAACAAAAGCTATCAAGATGGCGTTGAAATCTTCTTGGCACTCAATGCCCTCGGCAGGAAACACGGTATCGGCCGTATCGATATCGTCGAGAATCGCTTCATCGGAGTCAAGTCTCGTGGTTGCTACGAGTCACCCGGAGCCACGATCTTGCGTGCTGCCCACGTTGATCTAGAGGGTCTTACCTTGGACAGGAATGTCCGAGCTCTCAGAGACCAATTCGTGACGATCGAGTTCAGCAAAATCCTCTATAACGGTCACTTCTTCACTCCCGAACGCGAATTCATCACGAGTTCCATTCCTGCTAGTCAAAGGACCGTCAATGGTCTTGTCAGGCTCAAGCTATACAAGGGAAATGTTGTCATCGAGGGCAGAGAAAGTTCCGAGGTGCGGCACTTCAGTGTCAATTTTATTGTTCCTGCTAACGTGCAGTCACAGGGTCTTTATGATGAGCAACAGTCTTCCATGGACGAGCTCGGCGGTTTCGAGCCCACTGACACAAGTGGCTTCATCCAGATCGAGTCGATCCGGATCAAAAAGTACGTATCTATTTTTTTTTTTTTTCTTGGACCCTCCTAACTTTTGCAAAGGTGGGCACAAGCCAACATCCGCAAGGGTCAGGCCGGCGTTGAACCCAAGGATGTCTACGGGACCAGGGTTTGAAAAATAAAGCAATGTACTCACAGTTGTATTTTGGACTTGATACCTAGATCTACCCAGCGTTGTTGTACTTTTGTAAATCTGTCAAAAAAATATTTTCTCAAGCTCGCACTACCTCTGAGGTTGATCTGTGAAAACGCGGGTCCGCAAGGACGGGATTATATACAATCTGTACAACCTGGATCCTGAACGCAAATAGCTACGACCCAGGTAAACTAATCATCTCTCCACCATTCGGTTTGTCGTGCCTTCAGCTTTTTCTGACCACGGTCCAATGCCTCTTCTCCTCCGTATACATCGGACGTGCGGGAACGCTTCATACCTCGTTTTGTTCCACCCATGCTTTCCCTGGTGGAAGTTGTACTATTACTTGCGGTGGATATGGGAGCCTTTGATGATGTTGGAGAAGGATTTGATATCACGGGAGTGCGAGGAGACCCATGAGTGGCTCCGTTCTCATGATAGTTACGGGATGGGTGTTTTGCTGATGTCGATTTTTCTGGGCTTGCCTTCGGCTCTGGTCGCACCTCCCCAGGTTCTGGCAAATAATAGAAATCCTGTTCGCGTGTTGTCTCGACACCAGCCATGACTCGCAAAACGCCAATGATATAGGGATGAACACCCCACCCTTCCATATCTTGTACCATCCTCAAGCTATCTTCATGAGTAGCATCCCCATGATCCAATATAAATTCTTCTCTGATCAGCTTTTGGTCGCCAAGTGAACAGCCAGGAATTATGAAATAGACACGAGGCCCATCGGGTTCGTCTTCTTCTTTTGGGATGCTAATCTTATGATATCGACAATTAGAGCGGGTGACAGGGGAGCTAGCGAAGAAGCTTGCTCCGCGGGTAGGTTGTTGAGGGGGGGGAGTTGGCTTAGCTGTACTGGACTCCCCAGCAGGGCTCCCCAGCGAAGAGGCTTTCCGCACTTGGGTTTGCACTCGCGGTTGCTGTGGTGCAGAGGGATGGTGGTGAACGTGCCGGAAGGCATGTGAATGTGTATGCATAAGTGGTGGCGGTGGCGGCGGCGGAGCAGGGGGGCGGCTGGTGATGGGTTTGTTCACCGTTGGTGATGGTTGATGAGCGGTAGACGATTTATCGCTGGGCGCACTAGATGCGATCGACGATTCCCGTGAAGCGTTTGTGTCACGCCGAGGAATTTTGGATGTGCTCCCACTCGACTTGCTAGACTCTGAGGGTTGTTCGGAATCTTGACGAGAGTTTAGCTCTTTTCTTTTACCTTTGGAAGCCGGCTTGTTGGGCTTAGAGCTGATACGTTTCATGGCTGATTTAACTAACGACGACCCACTAAGCTCGGGTGTTTTCGTTGCCATTGAACGAGTAATTGGAGAAAAACCTTGTAGAAAGGATGCACTCAGTTTCCTTTTCGGAGGGCGAGATGGTTTAGGAGCCCGCGGAGGACTATCTTCTAGCTCCGTGAGCTCCTCTAAGTCTTCATCGTGTGGAATCTGCATACGAGGGGGCTTCGGTTTGACAATTAAGATTGAAGGAAGTCCGTCAACAGATGTGCCAAATGTAGTTAACCCTGAACCGTTGGTAGTTGAATTGGCAATGGGCTTTGTCGCTGAGCTTCCAGAACTAGATGTCGTGAATAAAATTTTATAGACAATTCAAGGGGAGGAACTTACCTCGTTCGTAGATCCACCGTGTGCTTCTCACCGTTTTCTCTGATATCTGGGGATGTTGGACCGGGTACAAGAAAAGGATCGTCTTTTGAATGGGTAGAAATGACTGGGGGTTGTATGTTTGACATAGTTACTGGTTCGTGTATCTCGCCAAAATCTGGGTCAATATCGCCATCTGCGTCTGTATCGTTGTGATAAAATTCAGGTGCCTCCGGAGTTATTCTTGGAGGAGAGTTGGTGGGAATGGCGGGAATGGCGGGAATGGCAGGACTATTATCATTATCAGAAGGATACCGGAGATCCATTTCGAAAAAATCAGGCTCTACGCCATTTCCCATATTACCTTCTTCCACGTACTTCTCTTTTTCTTCTACATCCTTGTCAAAAGTCGATGACGAAGACATAGAATTTTCTTGCTCAGTTGTTTCCTCCTCCTCGGGTTCATATGTTTCGTGATTAGTCATATTAGAAGGGTAGTCTGGTGTCGACAAACTATACGGGTAGGGATCGGATAATAATACAGGGTGCGAAGGTTTACGCATCATAACTTGCATGGAATGAAGAGCAGGAGGAGAGGCAAGTAGTGATGATGGTTCAAAGGAGCTTGAGACAGTGGCAGTTGGGGAGTCTTTGATCCGCGGTGGTTCTGTTGTTGGTGTTCCGGCTCGGGGGGTGGGATCAGGAGTAGGGGTGTCGGGGCAGGTGGGTGTGTGTGTGCCCCCCAATGCAGAGAATCTAGTAGGGGCAATATAAGGTGGCTGCGTATTTTGTCGGGACATGCGCTCTTCACGGCGCATCACATCCGAGTTATCAGTGGAGCTGGGATCACGGCTGGTAAATTCTACAGGGGCGGGTGAGGGTGGAGATGCAAGTGGAATCTCTTGCGGGGATGATGGATTAAGAGGTGCACTTAGCAGAGGTCTGTCTATGTGGAAATCAACCAGATTAGCTAGAACCACAGACCTAGCAGTGTTGCTGTGTGGATTTTCTGGAGCCTACAAATAGTCAGGATATACACTGGAAAGGCTGTAATAGAATATCACCTCTGAGTCGCTTTTATCGACCTCAATGGACTCATAGGTCTTGCTATTTAAAACTGTCTCTTGAACGATCAAATCAGTTTCCCCATCAGCACCTTCACTGATAATGATTTCATATTCGGGAGTGGAATCGCTTGTACTTAGTGAAGGGTGTTCGATATTTTCCGAGAGAGAATTAATGTTGGTTGTTTCAAAAGTGAGCTCGGAAGGTGGGGTTGGAAGGCCGTTGTCCATGTTGGGGTGGGTAATGTTTGTAAATTCGTATTTTGCTTTGATAGCGGGTGGAAAAAATTTCTCGGAGCCATGGTCATTTGTAAGTTGGGATGGCTTAGATCGAGTCGATAGATCCTCTGCTTGAAACTCAAATGACTGCTGTTGCTCTGCGGTCGGAGTGGTGGGAGGTATAGGTGAAGGAGGCTGGACGCTAATCGAAGGCGGTTCGTCTAAGAGGACATAGGAAGCATCTTGATTGTCCTCAAGTACTTCACGCCCTAAGTCTGATATTACAACTATTTCAACATCGGGTTCTGTAACGATAGGGTCAAAGGCAGGTTAATGGTGAGACAATACGGTACACACCGGTGTCCTGTAATTGTAGATGTTCGTGAATTTCTTGAAGTTCGTCGCCTTGGGTGCGTGTCTCGACAACACTCTGGTTTGCAGCCGGTTCAATTACCACAGCTGGGACTTGTGAATCTGCCGTTTGAGGTGTTGTTCCACATTCTTCTTGACTAGGAACTACTTTCGCAAGCTCTTGAACGTTGTCTGGCTCGTTAGTGATGGGTACCCCCGACGCTTTCACTAGTTCGCCCGTTATGGGCAGCTCTCGGACTTCTGACTTTTCACCTTTGGCTGGCTGGGATGATACGGGTTTTTCTGGTAGAGTGCGCTGATCGTTTATATGACGGTCCTTGAAAAGTTCGATCGGTTTGATGTTTGTACCTACAGTGGTTTTTGTCGTGCTTTCTTGGAAAGAGGGCGAACTATCAAAAGTCGGAATCATTCCTTCACCTGGTGTGTCGGAGAAGCCCCAAGATCCAGCTTACGAGAACTTGTAAATGTCCTTTTGTCACATCCGATACATGCATCAAGAACATACCTGTCTGCTCCGTCTTAAGGGTACCCTCGTCAAACGACGTCATGTCTATATCATATAAATCATCAAAACTCAGTCCTTGAGTAAATTGACCTTCTTGGGAGCCTGTGATGTCTTGGTTTGGGGAGTGTAGAAAACTGGTAGTAACCTCATCAACTTCTTGAACTACCTCACCCTCTATTTGTTCAATTTCCTCCCCCAACGATCCGGGGAGTTGATTCGAATTGGCAGAAGGGGAATGCTCAGGTGAGTCCACCATAATGACGTCACCGTATTCCGATTCCATATCGGCTGGTTTAGGTGTAGATGTATTGACTTGTTGATCATCAGTACCGAGGTAATGTGCACCGATTTCAGGTTTTAGGTGAGCGTCCCCTCCAGAGTAGAAGTCTTCTGCGTATGTTTTGGGTCCGTGCCACACATCACGGATCTCGACTGGGACTTCAATATTCATAGAAATAGAAGATGCTTCGTATGGGGGGAACGCTATAGAGGGAGGTAATTTAATTAAAGTGGCAACAGTTAACCAAAAGTCCTTACAGGTGTCCTCTGTGATGGGTTGTATGACTGTTGTTTCAAGCTCGCCATTTTCTTCGTCCACGTCAACATCATATACCAGAGGCCGTTCATTTTCAGCCGCGTGGTAAACTGGCTCAGCAGATGAAAAAAATGGCACTGGGCTGTAAACTTTTTTGTCTTCCTCAGCCTCGGTTTCAATGTCAACGTTGTCGCCTGCACTTGCATCTTTCTCGATATCACATGGATCCAACGGAGGAGTCGCCTTTAATTTTAGTCCCAAAGTCTCCTGCAACTTGTGTGGCGTACTTTCAAAAGTGGGAAGTGTGCCGCGTGTATTAGGTGAAGAAGTTGATGCCTCGACCAACTCATTACGAAAGTCCATAGAAGTACTTCTACGTTCCGCCACTCTGTGGTTATAAAAGTCGAATTTGTGATCTAGGTCTTCAACAGGTAGGCCTTCCTCGTTGTCGAGTACTTCGAAGGAGGGAGGAGGAACATCGTCATCGCTATTATGACCCGTACTTTGAGTGATGTTGCCTTCTATGTTGTCGTCCTGTTCGACATCATCGGAATCGCTAATGTATTCTGTCTCCTGAACTTCGGGATCAAGTTCGTAGACTTCCTCGTCGTTGACAACTTCACCACGACTAGAACGAATGCCACGTGTTCCAGATGGAGTTTCGTTACGTTCTGGCTCGTCTTCATCATATTCAACACTGTTCTCTTCGTCCTCACCCGACAAAAGGAGAGTATCTTCTTCCCCGACCCCTTGTTCAACCTCACCCGCCTCACTGTATTCCTGGTCGGACTCCTCTTCCTCTACAGATTCCGCATCCCGCCTGTTGCGTCGAATCCGGCCCTGCGCAGAGCTCTCTCCCGTGGCCCACACTCTTTCCTCCTCCTCACTACTTTCCTCTTCCTCATCCCAGACCTCCGACTCCTGTTCTTCCTCCTCTCCCTCTTCTACTTCGCTGCCTTCGCTCTCTTCCTCTTCCTCCGAGTTTAAATCAATCTCAATGGGATGATCCATGTCACCAATTCCAAAGCCGGGACCTTCCCTAGGGTCGCGGGCCTTGCCTTTCCCCAAAGCGCGTCGCGCTTTTATGTCGGCAAACGAGTCATCTACCACCTCGTCCTGACTCTCTGAGTCGTCGGGCAGGTCGGCGCCGATGCCGCCTGATGCTGGGGTAAAATACGATTCATGGACCGTTGACTCCTGTTCAATTTCGGCCTCCTGTCCTAATGCACGTTTGAGAGCATCAGTAATTCCACCAATCCAGGATTCAAACTCGGGCTGAGTAAACTTGTCATATGGATTATGAATCGGTGGCTTCGACGGCTTTGGTGTGGGCAACAGATAAGCCTCTTTCGCGTAGCTCGAGTGTTTTCGAGACGTGTACGGGGAGGTCATCAGAAAGGAGATCAAAAGGGAAGAGAAACGGTACAACGCAACACAAGGCAGGCCAGTTTGGCAGCCGAAGTCTGGAGCCAAGACCTGGGAGTAAATTGAAGTTCAGAAGCCGGCAGGCGTGACACGTGAGAAAAGCGAGGAATTCGAAAAGGAAAATAAATTATTTACGATATTTGGGGATGGGCAATGCTTAGTAATCATGTGGGCAAATGAAATTTGTCACC
>MU150284.1:0-16558 GCA_015584075.1 Collybia nuda
GCTGTGCTTGCAACAGCCCACGCGAGACGGTATTTCTAGTCTATTACCATTTATCTAACTTCGAACGGTGTTTATTTGCATTCAACCTACCATCATAGGGTTTCCTGGGTAACATCTACAGTTCAGCAAGATAATATCGTTGCTTGATATGCCCAATCCACCTTTGATAGATAAAAAAAGATTGTAATATAAAATGGACATATAAAGTAATAGCTCGATCTATATCTTCCCCCCCCCCCCTCATTTTCACCCACTTATCTTTGCTACTCCCAGCTCTTTATCCTATCCACTAAAGCCTTTCCTCTTGGATATTTTTATGGAGCCACCAACATACGACTTGTTAGCTGCTGAGAACATTGGATTTTTGATAATTGGACATGCCATCGGCCTTGTTCTCTTTGGAGCCGTCATCCTACAAGGTTACACGTACTATCAGACTTTTTCCAATGACCATCTTTTTCTCAAGTCTCTGGTAAGTCCCTTCCACTGCCTGTCGTAATCTAGAATATACTTGACTTCTATGATACAGACCGGAGTAGTTCTGTAAGATGCTTGCTTATTTTTGGCAGTTTAGTGATACTATTTTGTCCCTGGAGGCTAATGGAAATAGCCCACTCGTTTACAATAACATACATGATATATCGTTATCTGGTCGTCCTTCGAGGGTTTACTCCTAATGGCCCTAATTCATACGAATTATCAACAAGTATCATCCCGGCCTCAATAATCTCAACTGTTGTTCAAGTGCGTCCTGTTTCTGGTGTTATAATGATATCAGCTTATCATGTCAGTCAGGGGTTCTTTGCCTTCCGGATTTATCGCCTATCCGGGACGATATACATTTGTGCCATATGTTGGCTTTTATTCTTATTGCGCCTTGTTGGAACGCTTGCACTCGCAGCAGAATCATTTATTGATGTTCCAAGAGTGCCCAACATTGTCACTATTATATCAGAATTTCAATGGCTGATGGGTCTGGTCTTTATCATTGGGGCTGTAGCTGATGTGATAATCACTGCATCGCTCTGTTATTACTTGAGACAGCTGACACCGTGTCAACAGTCCACAAAGTAGGCTTACTATCACCTTTCTTTTAGAAGCTGCTCGTTCAATTATATGCCACAGTACTTCTCAAATTCTTCACAGCTTATTAATTTGGGCTATCCGTGAGCTACATCTGCTCTTTAAAATGCATAGCCTCACAATTAACTACTTGTCGTAGGAACTGGGATGGTCACAAGGTGAATTATTCCAGACCTGCGGTTGATAGATAATGGCACTCATAGTATGAATTAGTATAACATCAATTACGGCTGTGGTATTTGTTTGCTTCCTTTCTCTTTCTTTCAACGAGTTTATTCTAAAAATAAGGTGTCATTTAGATTTATGTAAAACCATACGCCGGTCTGTACTCCATACTCTTGTGTAATCTCGATTACTGATAATGTTTCTAGCCATTTGGTTTGGATTATATATGTTTTATACCAAATGTACGTTTCTTCTCCTCTGAACTTTAACATGGGATAATCTAATTTTCGACACAGTATACTCAAACTCGTTTTTTTTGTCGTGCGACCCAACTCTTCTTAAACCCCCCGCCCTATGACTGACACAAAATGTCCAGGTTAAATTTACGTCGTGAACTCCGGGAAAAACGCGTTACAGAAATCAACGCTATATTACAAAAAGGTATGCTGAATATTTATAGATCCTACTACTGAGACTTATGAAAGTACCATTTACAATATAGACAACGTCTAGTAGTGGTGGCTCCAGCCAAAGTCAAGGTATAACTCTTCCAGTGCGTCTGGAAAAGGTGCGAACCTGGTGATCTGAACCTAGCCAAACGAGATTATAAGTCTAGAATCATCTCAACACACAGCATCTCGATCGGAATTTTCCTGAATCTTTGATCTCTATCCACAAATATATGTATGGTTCTCACATTACTCACCTCGATCTTTCGCACGTTTGCAATTTTTCCTGAAGTTTAGACTATGTATATAGGTTGGTATCTTTGATTGATAAGCACTGGTGTGAAACTGGGGAGGCCTACTTGGATTCCGGGTTCGAGGTATTTCGAATGAAGTTATACCTCCTGGATTTTTCCTCAGATCTAACATTGTGGTGCCATTCCGGCAATAATGTTTCCGAGGCCGGAAGTTTGTGTGTTTGTATGAAAAACAGGAATCAATAGCCGCAATACCTACCGGGTATCCCGGATCATTATTCCGGTACACCTTCGATGAGATGTAACCTATTTCGGTCACTACATGCACTTCTTTTTTTGGGTGGGCCTGGGGCAAAGCCTTATGGGGGACTCTCTCTACGCGCACGCACACAGGGCCCGAAACCCCAGACACACCTCCCACTCCCCCCGGTCTCAAAGATCGCTCACCCATGATAGCATCCCCTTGTAGCTGGTACTTAGAACATAAACATTACCTGTTATTATCTTAGTTTAACATTTGAATATTTTATTGATTTCTTTTATTTATTTCTCATCTGAGTGCACATGTACTAACACATGATATTATAGATATATAGGAGACATTTTATCATGTATCTAAATGAACTATTTTTTATGTTTTTACCTTATTTAAATTCACCCTTGTGTCTTCTATCTTTCCTCCAAAACCTTCATCAAAAACTTAGGAATAGGGTGTTTATTTTACCATCTTCCTTCCAGGACGTCCCCTGGGGATTCATTCAACACAATGCGCATCAGACCGGTTGTCATCACGAGCCTGTCATAAATTCAAAGTGTCATCCATCTCGTCCTTCAAACTTCACCCCCCAACCGGAAGGCTAACTAAATATGTGTACAAATCAGGAGAGTATCACATGCACCTCCCCACAATCCCTATCTTTTCTTTATTACGGTCGAAAATAGGGGCAACACCATTTTATATAATAAACCCTTACCCAATTATGCTTCCCATCCCTCCCCCAAACCACGTTCATGGAAAAGCCATCCTTTGATTTGTTATCCGCTGAAAACTTTGGCTCGGTGGTGGTTGGATTCACCATTAGCCTTATTCTCTCGGGAGTTGTCATCACACAAGGATACACATATTTTCGCTTTTCTGTCGGTGATGGTTTGTATCTCAAGATACTGGTAAGCCTATTTCACTGTTTGTATCATGAGAATTTCATAGAATATTTATATTTTATAGGCCGGAACAGTTTTGTAAGTCATTTCATTCACTCGTTCATTCTTGATCTTTTGGAGACGCTAATGACTATTCATGGAGACTATTGGAAGTGGCCCACTCGCTTCTGGAAATATACATGATATATCACTATCTGGTTACCCTTCGAGGATCCTCTCCCAATGGTCCCAATTCTTACCAATTGGTGGCCACATCCGTCCCAGCAAGTCTAATCTCAGCCCTGGTCCAAGTGAGTCCTTTTGTTGTCATGGCATGGGTACAGCCTAACATTAGACCTAGGGGTTTTTTGCCTTCAGAATATATCGCCTATCTGGGACTTTATACACTTGCATATTATGTTGGTTCTTATTCCTATTGCGTCTGGGAGGGACCCTCTCAGTTTCAGTGGAAGCATTCTTTGATGTTCCAATGGTGCCTAACACGATCACGGTTTTATCCAAATTTGATTGGCTCATTACTCTTGCTTTTGTCATTGGAGCCGTGGGCGATGTAATTATTGCGGCATCTTTCTGTTATTACTTAAAACGCCTAGCACCGCAAGAGGGCTTCAGATCGTAAGAGTTTGAATTTCCAGCACCTATTTTACACACAACTTCATTGAACTATATCCAACAACACTTATCAGCTTCTTAACAGATTAATGCTCGGGATCATTCGTGAGCCCCCAACTCTTATCAAAATGAAACCTTACAACTAATTATCATGTCGTAGAAACTGGGATGGTTACAAGGTCAAAATATCTTAGGTCGTCAATTAAATCATACAGCTCACAAGGTTATTCAGTGTTGCCTCAATTGCAATTGTGATATGTGTCTGTCTATCCCTTTTGCCTCAGATACATTGGTTTTAATGAAGCATTTCCTAGTTTCGTTTAAGGCCATATACTCGTTTGTGATTCACATCCTATGAATTTCCATTACCGAAGGTGCCTCGCATTCAGCGATATGGTTCGCGCTCTATATGATCAATACCAAACGTATGTTCCCTTCCGCACCCCAAAATCCAACTATGTTAATTTTTAGTCAGTCTACTCGAACTCATTTTTTTTATCGTAAGATATAAATTGTTGCGAAGCTGGCTCGTTTACTAACATAATCTGTGAAAATACAAAGGCTAAATATGCGTCGTGGGCTTCGGGAGAAATACACCCCAGGAAACAACATCAGCCAGATCCAATTCCCAGTGATTGTAGGTCGAAAAGTCGTGAATTTGAATTGAGAACACCACTTGACGCGCCACAGGTGACTAGCGGTAATCCTTTAGAGGACTGCAATACGGCTCTGCATCTCATAAAGGTGTAGTGTTGAAATATGGTATAGGTGCCACCGAGACGAGCCTAACATTCATCTAGCCAAACGCAACTCTCACCTCTCACTCGCTTGAACAGGTGTTGGCCAGAATGAACCCTGAAGGCTGACAATTGTGTCTCCGGTGAATTTACTGTGTTACTGGCCGTCCCTAGAAAAAGAATGTATATTATTATACCTCTCGTGCTCTTTTGTGCTTGCACCACGATGCAGAAGTGGGAAAAATTTCAGCTATTAGTCTATTTCGCTTCTTTTCCTTGCTCTCCATAAACTTCCCCCCAAATCCAAGGTCCCGTCCTGGTCTCTGTAAGTGTAACGATAATAATATTAGATGGCATATCTTTGAATCGAGCAGGTGGGGTTGTATAGTGGGCGTGAGAGGCTCCCATCTTTATCTCTTCGGACGTGCCACCATTGGGGTTGCAATTGAGTTCTGATCCCAGATACTCTGAGGAGCTGTTCCCAATCCAGGATACCGCTTATGACCGCGTAAACAGCCATCATCTCACCATGTCTACTATGAAGGTTTAAATTCAGTAAACCCTGCCAGATTCAGTCCGAGGCCCGGATCCGCCAAAGTTCCCCGTCTCCAACGTTCCAAATGGTCTGCATTCTGAAGTCCGGGGTTGTCCCAAAGACCCGAGAATGTGGATTCTATTGGCACCCTGCAGACGACGAACACATACGAGCGCACCCGCTCAGCCCCTACAATGTGAGGCTCGATCCATAAGAGGCAATCATATTTCTCCAGTATACTGGATACCGTCCACCAAGCGTCCGCGCGACTTGACGCCCAGCGGCCTCGGGTTCCAATACCAAGTTAAAATCCAATAGGTACCAAAGGCTAGAACTAGCCACGCGTGCTTCAAAACCATGCTTCTAGATAGCCAGTTCCCAAAGGTCCAAGCAATAGGTATGGTCGATCCCCGGAGCTGTACCAAATGGACACGGCCTAGTAAAGACTAACTATACCTAGAATTAAAAAAGGCCTCGATTTGTAACCCAATTTCATGGAATGAGATTATCAATGGCTATCCCGGCTTGGGCGACAAGGGCGTCGAAGCAAAGAAGTGGTACTTGCTCACTTCCACAGAGCACCACACGCTATACCCCCGGTCTTACCAGGACCTGCACTATCATGTACTGACCCGGAGCCATCGGCAATTTCTCTGTTATACCTCAACATGCTTCCAGATCGGACCTGAGCATCTCTGGTGGGGATTCGGGAATCGAACCACGGATTCTTATTGGCAGGATCTAGGGGGGGGGGGGTGAGAGGTGGTGTCGGTGGGGATTATGCAGCTAAAAAATATGGAGAAATCAGAATGAGTGTATGAAGCCTGTTTATGAGAGAGTTCTTACATTGACCATTGGCGGAACGTACCTCGACGATCATTTCCGGGTGCTCCATGTCAATGATCATAGGGCTGGAGGATGTCGAACAATCATATTCTTGCTGTAGTCGAAAGACGTGTGTTGGATCGTGGTTTGGCCTTGCCTAGTGCGCATAAATAATAACCAAGGGCATGCATTTGGACGTCAGCAGGTGTGAAAGGAAGCTCTGCCAACAACAACATCAAGTTCCGTCTGAAAAAAGGGTCCAAAATGCACGTGCTTTTCTAATTGGAATATGTGCCTGATTACGTAGTTAGGTCCAAAGCAATGCCCTGAAACAAAAATTCAACCCTAGGTCATTTTTTTTCATTACCGGTACCCCCTTGTCTAAACCTTGTGCATTCTTTGTCTACTCTTGGTTGTTGACAATTTGATATAGGGTTGGCCCTGGTTTTGTAAGTGAATAAGGCATGTCCCTTGTTTTTCTCCCCGTAGGTAATTTAATCTGTCTCTGCAAATTTAGGCCTATTCAATTCGAATCCCCTTCCCGCGAGGCAGTTTCCGCCTTGATTCAATATATACGTGCAGATGACATATCCCCCCACGCTAGCGTCGCGGCCTTCGGATAAGCTCCCATATGATGGTCGTTCTCAGAACAAGGAAGGAAGCGCTGCCATGAGAAATGTGGAGTTGACTAATATATTGGTGGTGGCCACCCCCCGCCCAATCAATCCGACCGCCACCGCTTAAGGGTGGCATTTCTCATCGTTTTCCTACCAGCTACTGTGCCTTCCTGCTACCAAAATGCTAGGATGTAGCGTCATCTGCGATGACGCATCATATCAGGATGGACATCACTATTCCCACATCCAATCTTATCTGTGCATCTATCACGGAGCTCAGGCCCGACAGCATGCCTCGAGGCTAAAAACAAACCACATGACTCCAAAACGTGTCCAGATCAACCCTTCTTGGTGCTTGAACCTTCCATTCCCTCGCCGCAGAAATCTCGGGTACGTTGGGGGGCGGCTTCGGCGTCGTTGGCTCACCGTTAACAACGCTCGCTCACACAATTCACATGATGTTTAGACGATATGACAACCACAACATTAAACGTTTTAGAATCTCCGCATATCGCCCATCTGGAACCACATGCATTTTCAACCAACGACGCCCTGTCAGACAGGGACCAGCAACTTGTGCGGGAGGTGCTCGTTGAGACAGAGAATCACGTCCAATCTCTAGACAAGGAGATTTCACGACTTCAGGCAGCCATCGATCGTATCCAGGGGCTCAGAAGCTCAGAAATTACTCGAATCTCAAGGTTACGAATGGGGGTTGCACCTCACAGGAGGGCCCCACCAGAGGTCCTAGCAAAAATATTTGTGCACTGCGCGGTCATGGAGGGCTCCAAGGTCTACCTTCCACCCCGCTGTAACTATTCAATTTGGGACGTGATCCAAGTTTGTTCGAGGTGGAGGAAAATTGCCTTCGCTGAACCACTGCTATGGAATTGCGTGAGCGTCAGCTCCTGTAAAACGACTGAGGGGTTGAACAATTTGGTTCATGACATCCTCTCACACCGGGGGGGGAATGGCATCATTGATTATGGAGCGCCACCCATCTATTCTTGTCGAGAATGGCAAGGTATTTCCAGCCTTTTAACAGACTATCCACGCCGATTAAGGAGGATCGGCCTCGGGTTCGTCGATTTCGTACCCTCATCCTTTTCCACACCATGTGCCCTCTTCGACAACTTACAATCTATTGCAATATCCTTCGTAGAATTAAGGGTTCCCCGTAACTTCGAGAATACGACCATAAAGGCATTCTCCACGGCTCGTAATCTCAGGGAGGTGTTGATCCGGTCTGAAGAGAGAAATATTAAAATTTTCTCCACGTGGGCCACATGCATATCGTTACCATGGGCTCAGCTGACTCACCTCACCATTGATGGAATACCTACCACCGTTCTCGTAAATATGCTCGAACACTGCGCTCAACTTATATCTTGTAGAGTGGGTCCACAAGGGAGTCTCTCTACCGAGGAACCCCTGCGGCGTTCCATTTGCCTGGAGAACATTCACTCGATGTTCTTTTCTAGCTACAGTGATTATTCCGCTGTTGTCGCAATCCTTGATCTTCTGGTGGTCGCAAATATGAGGAACTTGGCATTTGCACTTCCAGACTGGGAAGAGTGGCCCCAAAAGAGTGTTTTGGATCTGATTCAACGCTCGCGGTGCAGAATTGAGAGTTTCAGGACTCCCGAGGGCGCACTAGTTGACGATGAGGTTATTCCCCTGATGAGAGCCATGCCACGCCTCACAAAGCTCTCTGCCTATCATAAAGAGCCGGTTTCGGACTCGACACTCAATACAATTGTTACGGAAAACTTATGTCCGAACCTGGGTATTCTGAAAGGGTTGCAAGTATCATCATTACAGTCGTTCAGTACTTTTCTGCGCAGGCGATGGAACGGTTCGGGCGGGGGGTTATGGCATATCAGTGCTACTGTTCCTTCAGAAACATTTAACCAAGAGGAGGAATACTATGAAAGCTTACAGGAAGATTTCGGGAGTGACTGGAGAAAAATCATCGTAGAACCTTACTTCGAGTAAAACTCATATTGATTTCAGTAACATAGATTCCGATCCAGCATTGTCAGCCCTTGAGTGCGATCCTTGGTAATCCACTCAAGTCCCTGGGAAAGGTAGGCGGGGGTCACAGTAGCAGAGGTATCGACATACTGGATATGTCCACCAGGACAGGGGATTCGATGGACACGCGATAGTTCGTGATAGTTGAACGCATCATGTACTAGTTCTAGAGGCAGCCTTAACCAGCTCACTAGGTACTTAAGGATGGGTGGGCGGGGAAGTACCCCATATATATTAAGTCGCCCAGACCCTCAAACATTATTTACCCAGGAGTCGAATTAGTATGTGTATCTAAATTAGGAGTGTACAAAGTACCCAATCATGGATAGCGTTCGAATACCGAGTAATCTTATAAAAAACCCGGCTTATGAGTTATAAACCCTTACTTTTCAATAGTGGATAATAGTTGAAATTTGAATGAGAAGCGTTGGCGTTACTTGGGCTCTAATCCCTTACTCACCAACCCGACAGGAGTACAGCGAAAGCTTTGCCCACCCTTTACTAACGATGAAATTAACTAGTGCAGTGCGGGGAAATCATTTTTTCCACTACCTATGCCGCATCCCACCTTTGCTTCCAACAAAGTATGATGATGGGGCGCGGTTACTTACTTACTTTCATTATCCATCGGTGTATGTTGAGCCCTAGAAGCAAACTAAATCCATGAATATCCCACTAATACAAATCAAAAGATGCGTCGTAGGGTAGAACACTAATACTAGCAATACGGCTTTATCTCAACCCTCCTCCCTTTTATCTCCAACACTGGTAGAACGCATTTATAATACTCTCTTTTATGATAAAAAAACCTCCAGAACTGTCACACCAAAACAGGAAATAAAACCTTCAGCGAAAACAGAACGAAGGCGCGTATTGATTTAACAATATCGTGAACCATCAGAATCAATGTGCTCAGCTCATCCGTTTTAGACATTAGCGAAATGCCCACTGCCCAGTTTATTCCACGGGAGCCAGCTACTGCAACATTTTTCCATTCTGCGCAGATTTACAAAATTTCCGATATCGAATTATGGACCTGAGAAGGCAGGCGGAGTACAGTATCATCCATCCTCACGCAGGGAACATTTAACTTTGCCATTATCCCAGTCGGCACTTTTTTGTAAGGCATGATAGTGGCGTGTAATCTCTTGATAAGTAGGATAGTGTCTGTGAAGCAATTAGGAGTAAGTCAAATATCTGATGATGTCTGAGAATTCAAGTTGTCCGAACTTAAACCTGGGCTGCACATTGTACTTCAAGCTGAGTCTGAAACAAGGGAAAATGCCGTTCCGATGGAAAAAGATGGTCCGTGCGCAAGCTCAAGCGCTTTACCACAAACTTAAACGCTCTTCTTCCCGACCACCTAGAAACATATAAGGTGTTCTCATTTGTATAACTGTTTAGTTGCTACTAATATTTTGTCATCACCACTTTTTATATTCCAGCATCGTGTTACATGTCTACATACGGTTCCATCGAGAACATGTCCAATGAGGCGCTTACGGATGTCCAAAAACAAGAAATCAACCATCTAATAACAAAGATGCGACTAGATGTTGACTCAATTGACGCAAAAATCATGAAGCATCTGTCAAGTATCGAAGACCTTCGCTTACAGCGCACACACAAATTGGACAGGCTCGCGACACTCAAAAAGATCATTTCTCCAATCAGAGACTTTCCGTATGAAATTCTATCGAATATCTTCACTCATTACTGCCACCATTTAAATTCAAATCACAAGTATGACATGCAAAAACCCCCTTGGTTTCTTGGACAAATTTGCGCAAGATGGCGCCAAGTGGCTCTCGCGATCCCTGAGCTATGGAACCACATCAAGTTAAAGGGATCATCTTCGGAGAATGACCAGATGACATTAGACAAAATGGCAACATTATTTTTTAGAGCAGGAACATCATCCGTCTCGTGTATGGTCGATTCACAGGATCCTAAGAGTGATATAAGCTACATCACACCGCTTTTCAGTCAAAACACAAAACGTATTCGCCACCTCGCACTCCGCAGTGTCAATTTCAGCGTTAAACCCATCTTAGGGCTCCGTGGAGTTTATTTTACTGCTTTGGAGGAATTGAACCTTTACTTCGATTCACGACACTTTCGTTCAAGACATTATCCGGACCCGAGCAACATCGATGACACCGTTACTGCTTTTGAGAACGCACCTATTCTCCAACGAGTTTCGTTCCTAACTACACCAAAGTGGAGTACCGTATCGAACTTAAACCCAATCCTATTCAACCTCCCATGGGCCCAGGTCACTAGCCTCAACATCTCCAGTGGTATCATTCTACCATTCACCCCAACCTATGAATTATTTCGTCAATGCGTCAACCTCGTTAGATGCAATTTGTGTATTCCAAGGGATGATCCAACCGTTGGGGAAGTGCCCACCACTACTCTACACAACCTACAACAATTATCCATTGCGAATATATCCTATGGTCCTTACGGGCAATTCTTGCGAAGCCTTCTTCTACCCTCATTGAAACAATTCAGCCTTTCTGCTCAGTCGAGAATATACTCTTGGGACCAGGCTGCTGTGGTTGGGTTGATCACAAGGTCTGGGTGCGCGATAGAGGTATTCCAGGTGTTCGTGGACAATGGGCAGAACAATTTGGCTCTTGATCTCTTGGAAAAAATGCCAAATCTAAAGAGGCTTTCGATAAAGGAAATGAAGATGCTCCCGTCAATTATACATCGAATCATACATGAGGGATTTCTATCCCAATTAACTTTACTTCAATGCCAGATCACAAGACTTAGCGATACCGCTAATGAGATAGGAGTGATTCTCATGCCGTCCAGTTTTATGGAACCGCCCGAAAGTGGATTGAACATGCTCAATATCGTTTTCGTGCCAGATCATAATTTCAACATCGGGTATAACGGATTTACATTGATGAAAGGGCTTGAAAGGAATAGGCTTAAACTCAGTCTTCGAAAGAATTCTGAGGAGGATTTCTTGGATTATGTAGGCGTGGGAGAACACCAGATAGAAGATTCGGCAGATACTGATTATCGTAGTGAACTGGACATCGGATCATTGGAGGAAGACGAAAACGATTCAGACATAGTTTGGTAATCACCTCGAGATTCCCTTTGTTGTTTTGTATGGGGCTATATACAGACTTCTTTTCGCATTAACGACAGCTTGTTAGGGTATCACCGTCTTCAGAGACCATAGCAAACCCGGGGAATCCGAGTTCGAATATCGAGAGCAAAGAAAAAAATATTGTTATAAGCTGATTATGGCGGCATTCGTTGCCACCACCATCCTTGCATGTATTTTTTTGAAACTCTTGTCCATCTTCAGACTTTATTGGGCCTCGCGTATGTCATCATACTACTCGTCAATTATGAGAGCGGATACACACGGTCCGCATAGTTTGCTATGGTGTGGGGCGGGATAAAATTGTGTTACGGGTTCAATCGATTACATTTACCCCCTGATATGACTTCTAATTCTTAGCCCTCTCAGAGAATTTTTCAGATCAAAGCACAACTGCATTCCATAAACTGTGCGGGCTATCGAGGGATGTCATGGTGCTAGGCACAAGATGTGACTCTGAATACGACCTAGACCTTGAATTTTCACACAGGTGCCGTGCAACGCCCATTTCGTATGGAATGGAAAAGACACAGGGCTGGCAGGAGTAATGGTCCTTCATTTCGATCAATGAAAACAGGGAGCCTGAAGGGAAGTAGCCCTGGAATTTCATTTTAAAACACTACAACCAGAGATAGTGGGAACCAAAATGCCAACACCAGACCCAGACTGATCAAAATCACAAGCTCAACAATTGACAACGTCAACCCTTCACTCTCAGTAAAAAATAAAGTCAAACTTTAGTCATGAGATTTAATTTTTCCCAAATGTAATTGTCAAGAGCCAACCCAAAGTAGTTATAAATCATTCATTTCCTCCCAAATGGGCAAATCCACATCGAAAGTTGATAAAATCAAGATTTTTGATTACCTTTTTTACTGACTCTTGTGTGACTTTTTGTTGACTTTGTTAAATTCTTGGACTAAACACTGACTAAGCATGACTTTCCTTTTTACTGAGCTTCACTTGTGCCTAGACTCTCCTGTTTCTTCAAATATCAAAGAAGTTGAAAATATAGATAAAACTGAAAATTTTTGTGAAAATTCTAATCATAATATCATATCCGGTTATTATTTAATTTTGATTCTAATCCATATAACCTGTGCTTGTCCTTCTAAGTCGAAGACTGAAAATGCATGGATGTTGTGCCCCGGCTGATACCATCATTTGATCTGCCCATCATAATTTCCTAATTTAGACACAACCCACGAATCACGATGACAGGGGCCGATATTGCATGTGGAGGATTCCCCCTTCGCGCCCCTGCCTCCGCTTCCTCCCCTGGGACCCCCATTCTCCCTCAAAACTCAAGGATTGTCTGAAGGTATCTGACACGTCGAATGTAAGGGGCAGTTGTATGTTTTTTGTATAAGAAGAAGGGTAATCCTTAACAATTACTCATCGTACAATTGTTACACCCGTCTACAATCCATTAACTCATAATGCATCTTTCAACTTCTTTTATCACTCTCTCCTTGATTCTCCTGTGCACTAAAGCCTCTGCTGCAGAACAGGCTCCAATCACTGATCAAGCTGGTTCCGAGTTCGAAGTTATGAGAACTCGGTATATCCGGAAATGCTGACCTTGGATTTTTTGACCGCCAACGTTGCGGTGATTGCCAGTCAGAATTTGAATTCCCATCAAATCTTCTGAGCACTCCGAATTTCCTTTTTGATCCAATGCTGTACACTGAGCCACAAACATGGCACACCCAAGCCAACTTATCTCTATATAGAATCATATAAAAAAAAGAAACTGAACTCGGACCTGCCGTGCATGCAACGGCCCACTCAAACCAGTGGAGAGAATAGCCACATCTGCTCGGAGTAAGCGAAAAAGGTTGGCCACCCCCACCCTGATGGATGGGTATGGTCATCCTCCGCAAGGCGTTGCATCAACACTAGTGCCCCTGACGGAAGGTATCTCAAATACTGCTATGTGTCTTCTAATACTAACACATGTTTACTATAGTCCTGTACACAAATGTGTGCTGCTTGTCAAG
This sequence comes from Collybia nuda, assembly GCA_015584075.1. NCBI lineage: Eukaryota > Fungi > Basidiomycota > Agaricomycetes > Agaricales > Clitocybaceae > Collybia > Collybia nuda. The sequence goes on from MU150284.1 coordinate 13,603, forward strand.
GATCTTGACGACTGGCTCAAGGCCTACCCATGTGCGGCGCCTAAACTCCCTCTGTTGCAGAGTCCTATGTGAGTGTTTTTGTCAACCACATGTGGTACATCACATTTCTGACATTTTATTTTGTACAGCAAGCTCAACAAGGACTGCAAGCCACTTCTCTAGGGCCATATTGCTAGTGTCTGCCCCTATTATATCCCTGAGGGTGTTGCAACTCCGTTGCCCACATCCGAGCTTTGGGGAAACTGTCCAGAAGGTTACAATAGCTGTATGGACAACTGCTCACAGTTTTCTCTGGGAGGCTGGCAAGACGGTGGGTCAGGGGCCTTCGCTGGCTGTGTGGCGGATTGTGCAACCCAATGTGGCGGCTCAACAGATCTAGGAGGCTGCTACAAAGGGTGGTGCTGGGCTGGTTGTCATACAGGTGTGGCAGGACCTTTGGATGGACAGGAGTGGTGTTACATGACCAAAATGTACAGCCAGTTGTATGATTATGTGCACTACAAGAGCAATGATGACTGTAGCCTCGACTGGCACTGTGGTAGTCCTTGCATGCTCTTCTGATTATGTGATTATAAATCATAGATAACAATATGATGCTTTTACTTTGCCCTTAACTTGTGATATTACTGTTGGACTATTCATGGTGTTGCTGCTCCTAACCACTTATTGACAACAACTCATTTTCAAGACCCAAAGTGGGATTCACCAAAAGGTCGACTTTCTGAATGAATCATGGATTGGGCACAAATACCTTATTCTTCAAGTTGAAAGAGGGGATGATATAAGACCTTTGAATCTCCAGGGAGCTTGAAGAAAGTGTGGGTGCAGGACCATACTGTAAGGGGGAGTGTTGTATGAGAGGCTTACTAGGGGAGGGCAATATGCACGTCAGGTCTAACCTGTTACAGTTTCTCTCTTCGGACTATACCTTTTTCTTCTCTTCTCATCTTTCCTTATCATTGTATCTCGCATAGTCCAATCTTCGGACTATCTCTTCTTCCCATATTTCCTTATCCCTCATTTCGTTCTCATCCACTCTATTATTACACCTATATTTCACATCGTTACTCAGCGCCATATTTATACCTACCAATAGCGCTTATCCCTCCTCGAAGTATTACTCATCATGCTTCTTCGAGCCTTGTATATATACCTCACAATGTAGTAGATAGTCCTCAGCTTGACCTAGCTGAATATACCTTATTCTCTACAACTCGACGCTCAGCTCGATCCTACTCGCCTTAGAAGGGGGTAGTGCATCTCAGACTCAGAAGACAGACTCGTCCTTTATATCAGGAAGTCTATAGACGTCAGACTTATCGTCGACGGTCTCATCGAATCGATTGACTAGATCCTGATCTAGAGGATAAGACCTAACAGCCGTAACATAACCATGCAGGGAAGGGGGCACCTAGAACCAAGCATACTTAGTCACCATAAATAACCCGGATCCTAGTTTATTGCAAAGGTACCGACCACTATGTGGAAGGCACCATTATATAAGTACATAGGAAGGATTATCTATGGAGAGAGTCCGGAAGCCTATATGAGCCCGCTAGGTGTTACGCTTTTTCATTCTCTACCATATGATGCTCCTTTTCTTACTATTATCTGACTATTTACATATGACACCTCATTCTATTTATATCCATATGTTCACATGTATAGGGACTAGCACGGATTAGGTAATCCCGGGTATTTATCCAGTGGGCGCTTATCCGAACACTAAATCCGGATTCGGATAAAATAACCGGGTATCCATGGGTACCCGTGGATATTATTAGTTTTTCCCGCGCTTTTCGCATAAACACTGGTCTGCCATCAATCCAGCTAATCTGTCAGCCCCAACTACTGTAGAGCACCATCTTTCATCATTCACAAGTAGATCAATGATATGTCAAGTTATTTTAACTCAAAGATGTCCTTGAATAGCATTAAAACTCTCAGGATTGTCAATATAGGGGTATATATGCTTGACAGGTCTGATTTGCCAGCACACAACTTGAACATGCCACCCCGGGGCCGCCCTTGTGGACGTACTGCTACTACTGCCACTCGAGGCCGCTCCAAAAACCGTGCTACTCCAGTTGAACCTGAACAGAGTCCAAGCCCTGAAGTTTTTCCTACTACTCCAGTCTCTCTAGATGATGACAGTGATGCAGACAGCTTACAGGACACTACCAGCCAGCCTGCTGTATTAGTCTCACCAATCAAGCGAAGGGCACGAGTAGCAATGCAGAATGTGAATAGGCTAGATGATCTGACAGTTTGGTCCATGACTGACATGGAAATAATTGGTATTTATTATCCTTTCCTATCTATTGGTATTAACAATGTGAAATAGAGGCTGCTCGTACTGGGTGGCGATCTGATGCATATGAGCATTATAATGTTGCTCTCCGGCGTGATCTGGACAGCTCTGGGAACCCCTCTAGTCTTACCTATGTCTTCATTTGCAAGTCTTCCCCCAATACTCACAAGCCACAGTTTCGACCCCGCTCAAAGACAGCTGAAGGTACTAGCAATCTTGTCAAGACAAAAAATGCTTGTCTGGAGGTCCGGGGACTCTCAGTAGAGTCCAAAGCTCCTGTTACACTTCCTTACAGTGAGGCTTCTCATCGTGCATTGATTGCTCTGCGTGCAGCAAAGTATAATCATCCCTTCAACGCTGTTCTTGATGATGACTATCAAGAGGAAGTCCGCATGTTGCGCCCAGGTACAGCTCTTCCTAGCCCAAGTACAGTTAGTCGAGATATCAATGCAATTTATATTGCAATGGGGGATTTTATTAGGTCTTACTTCATGGTGTGTTCATTTATAATTACCTAGGCTTTTATGGTATAACAATTTAAACCAATATAGAATTTGAACAGTACCATCCACCTTGTTCTTGATGGTTGGACTGCTCCTACAGCATACTCATACCTTGGTCTGGTGGTTGTATGGTACAAGGATG
>MU150284.1:23257-113415 GCA_015584075.1 Collybia nuda
AGAGCATACCAGATGGTTGTATTTCCTAACAACTGTAAACAATTCGGGTAAATCTCTCTTGTATGATAAGTATTTTTGTCATTACACTTTCAATTAATTTTATTAATGAGAAAAAAGTATACAGGCTTATAGATACACATATTTAGGACTCCAAGCGTTCCAATTACATGTAATTAGGGCCACGGATGATGGGTATAGAGGGTTGCGATGATTTTTGAGTTTGTTTACATTTATTTATACACCCCATTTCCAGTCCACTTTATTCTTGTATTTGAGCAAAGGTTATTTACCACATACTACATACATATAATAGGAGTTTACTAGGAATATCTGTATGCTTTGGGGTGTATGAAAATACATCTCTTATATGTATATTGAACTGTTTCCCACAAGTTTCCCAGTGGAATGTTAATTTGCTGTCAATTTCCGCTTTTGAAGTCATGTGATGTGGTTAAACAGATGATGTGGCATAATCTGATATTCCCAAATATATATATATTATATATTAATGGTAATTTATTGCTGGGGTATGAGGGAGGTAAAACATGGACTGGATATACAGAAAGACTATGGTTTATGATCTAAGATTTATATTGATAGAAGCTGGGAATGTAAAAGACAAGTGTTTAGAATGTATTGTAAAATGTAAGAAAATGAGGAAAATGGTGGGCTGGGGACAGAGAGAGAATTTGAGAGAGTTCATGTGACCGTGAGAATTTATTTCCTTTTTTGGAAATTATGTAGCACTATTTACTCATTCCAAATATGCAACAACCATCACCATATCTAGTCTGGTTGTTGAGAAAAACACAAAACAATGATAGAATTGACCGTGGAAAAATATTTCCTTTTTCGGAATTGTAGGACACTGTTTGTACGTTCCAAATATGCAACAACCATCACTATACCTGGTCTGGTTGTGGAGAAAAGTCAAAAACACAGAATACAAGGCCGTGGGAAAATATTTCCTTTTTGGGAATTGTAAGTAGCTATTTGTACATGCCAAATATACAGCAACCAGTGCTAGAGCTAGTCTGGTTGTTGAGAAAAACAAAAAACAATGTAAGAATTGACTGTGGGAAAATATTTCTTTTTTTGGAATTGTAGGCCACTATTTGTACCTCCTAAATACACAACAACTTAATCCCATATTTAGAATGGTTATGGAACAAAGCACAAAATAATATAGTGTAGGTTGCTTTTATCAGATTTGTATTTGTTTGTTTAGTCATATGGTGCAGAAATTTATATAAGCTCTCCAAATATGTACAAACTATGTTCCCAAAATGTCCTGTTATAGAAATCTGATGTTCTGGTCTTGAAATAGTAGAGAATCCCAATATAGTAATATTTTCCCGCGGTGTTGAAATATGAATCAATCAATCAATCAATCAATCATTTTTCTACCTGAAACCTGGAATCATAAAGAACTTGTAACATCAAATGGCCGTAAACCTGGGCAATGTTCCTCAAGTGTAGCCCACTAGTCACTATCACAATCTTTCTATACATTATGATACATAGTTATTGACTTATATTGTTGTTTATCATTTAAAGGCTGACCTGCAAAATGGTTAATAATAGATGTTTCACCACCATCTCGTGCAATATGATGTGGGAATCTGTACACCCACATTTTGGCTCAATTTTCCATATGCGCAGTTCGGATCAATCGATAACTTCTTTATAAGAAAGGCTAGCTTCTCCTTCCAACGATGCAATTTTTGTCCAGATATTCAATGGATGTGGCACTAAATATAGCATACGCGCATCAATGTTCCACTGTAAGTCAGTGGCTGTGCCTATGAGAGGTCTATTACTTACCGCCCCATGCCCCATATCTTACAGTATTTTATCTGTGAGATTTTCATAACCCACCGTCATATCTATGCTGAAATGTTCATAAATAGTGTCAGGCCTTACCATTTATGTGAGCTGCATCATGCGATAGCTCTTCCCCTTTTTATCTTTCACAGATTCTTGATTACTCACAGACTTTAAATCTGGAGGTATATTTGGATCTCCCCTAATGGTTCCTAAATAAGTCTGAATCTGCATTCTCCTTCAAAGGTAAGATATATCTGGAAATCCAAAAACATCATTGGAAAAGCTGTATTTTTTCTCAACCGCTACCCACCCATATTGGCATTGGTACTGGGCCTGTATTGTATGTAGCATTTTTTAACCTCATGGTATTCCGGAGTCTCAACATATTTCTGGAACTTTTCAGATTCCCTTGTTACCAATGTATTTCCAGAGGTGAGAATAAAATCTAGAACCCTAGTTGCACATGTAATAGACTGCCCATAGGATTGTTCCTTTTTAAGCACTGTGGGAACATGTAAGTAGTTTCTATTGAATAGTTTCATCTATCTCATGCAAAACAGGTTCAACATTATTTCTTATGTTAACCTCGGAAAGTGGGTATAATGCGATGACCTGGATGTCAAATATGTTGCTGACCATTCTTAAGCCGTTCTTTTACTGCGAACATATGCTGTATGGGGGAGGAACCACATAATTCTTGTGTTGCTGATGCCTACTTTTCTAGCAAGTCCTTGCACAATATTTATGATCCATATCCTAAACACTTTCTACTACTAGTCCGTCTACATTTCATTTATCATAATCCTAACGAAATTTGGAGGGTTAGTTAAATGTAAGCTTTTTTTGTTGTTCCAGGGTTCATAGATCAAAAATAGATTGCTTACAATTCATAGATCAACCCCCTCCATTTCCTGGGCTACATGGATGCTATGGCAAAGATATAAACGGGATGCTATTTATCCCCCTTGTCTTTCTCCTAGTACATGAAACAAGTGAGTTGTCCCCTTGCCAATATTCCTCTTGTAATTTAATAATTCAGTCATGTTCTCACTCACTATGTGGATCAAAGTAAAGGAATATCGACATTCACATAATCCACTCCTGTTTATATTATACCAGGATGGAATAATTTATTTTGTACTAACCTTTAGTGAGTCCTCTTTATTTAAAACAAGCTTTAACTTAACTTCTCAATACACTCAGCCACTACGTGCGGTTTTATCATAATGGTGAAAGTTACCTCCGTGTGTATATTCCTTTTCCCGAATTCTCCATCTTCGGGTTAATTTATTGGACCCCATAGATCGAGTACCATTGCATTTTTATGTTCGTCATACCATCCCCTTACACATTATATTTATGGGAACATATTAATCACTGTTCATTAGATTTCAGTGTGTAATGCACAGTGTTGTGGCATCTAACACCATACTCCACCTACAAGACGTAGCAATGGTACAAGCGGGCAACAGCACGCAAATCAGCAGATCCATAATGTTCAGAGCAGTAGAACTGGAATCATTATGATATGAGCCGGTCACGTATGGCTCGTCTCTGTCGGACCCAAAATAATAAATCTTTTATGTTTCCGCATAGGGGCTATACTTATGTTCGTCATTAATAAAGATTATACGTGAATACGGCTTAATAATAGAACACACGTTGGAATCGTCCACTGGGTACAATTGTTTATGAACAGAACACGGACGATAAAGTAAGGCCTAAAAGGGGTTGTGCGCATCATGTTCAAACGTATAACAAGGTTTCTACGGGTGTGGAAAGGAAGAATGGCGCCAGAACACCTTACCACCTCCTGTATAAATTTCAAAAGTTGAATAGAAAATTTGGCAGCCATAGGGTGTTGTGGCCGGAATACTACCTTCCTACGTTGCACGGTTTGCGCCCCCGGTGTCTTATTTTTCGTTGGAGAAGAGGGAAATAAGCTTATTCGTAATCCCGTTTGTGCTCCCCCGGGAAGGGCCGGGAGAGGAGGCCTGGGGGTGGAGTTGTGTGCATATATAGTATATTGTGTCGGAGTGGATGTGGGTGAGCTATGACATACTACTCTAATAAAACGTTTGAATCTAGATATATAGTATACCTGAGGACACGTTCATTATGCCACTCCTGTTCAGATGCCCAATTAAGCCCAGATCAGACGAGATTAAGAAGTTATAACAGTATTGAACAAATTGATGTATATGTTGAACTTCATACTTATTTAATTTCCGTATAAGGCCCTTATTCTTCCATCTCCCCCGTATGTAATCTTATATCGAATTATACAAACCTGTCGTGACGACTACCGAAATATGCCTGAATGGATTTCGTCTCCCGAGTCCCCTTCAATTATCCGGTATCCGGGTCACCCTCTTAATCACCCCTCTACTGAAAATGGTTCTGCGGGTATAGTATTGTTGGTACACAGGATTAACGATACAATGAGAAATTATAGATTGATACCGTACAAAATACTAGCACTCAGCAAAAAAAAACTGAACAGTGTTCTATCATATCTTTGATTATGAGAAGAACATGAATCGAAGTTACCAACAGAGCACAGTCCAAAAGTCTCTCCTCACAAAACCACCCACCTCGTCCTCTCAGCCGCAAAAATCGCCTCCCACTCATCCAACCCCCTCTCCACGCTCCCAATCATCAACAACGTCAAAAGCGGACACGCCCTCCTCAACTCCCTCACAAACTTAACCTTCCAAATCTCCCGATCCCTAAACCACTCCCACTCCTCCGCTCTCTCTCTCTCCCGCGTATCACCATCACCATCATCATCACCATCAACACCGCCCCACCACGCGTCCGACGTTTTCCTATCCCACACAAGATCCATCAGCCCGAGCCGCTCTAGACCCCGGAATCGCTGAAGGTACCCTGGCATTGCGGGTGTCATCCATCGCGGGTACCAGTAGAAGCTGAGTGACACCACACAGGGGACGTATGGCATTGATGGGGTGGAGGTTCGATTGGCGGATGGGGGTGGGAAGTCGTATGGGGCGAGCCATTCGTCTTCGTGGCCGTCCTCGAGAAGGTATAGGTCGAGATGGAGAGTGTCGGACCGGGATGAGAAGTTGTGGAGAGCGGCGTCTGTTGCAGCTCTGAAGGAAGTTGGGTAGGATAGCGTGGAAGGGGAATCGATGTCTCCGCGGGGTGTGATGGCGAGAGATCTCAGAGAAGGGAGGAAGTCAGCTGAAGGTAATGTATCCTGAAATTCTGCGTCGTCATGGGTGCTACTTGTTTCATGGGCGAAGTAGGAAATGAATTCAGGAGATGCGCTTAAGAACAATAAATTCTGGAAGAGGCTGCTTCTCGAAGCGCGGCCACAGGCTGAACCGGATAGTGGAACACACGTCGGGAAGTACGTGAGAGTACCGAGCATGGGGTGCCGGGCAAGGAATGAATATAAGGTAGTATTGGCAACGCAGGAATGGCATATAGCCTCAACAACGAACCGGCGTAAAACAGGAAAGTCCGTATTGAGGAGAAGTTCTTCGATCTGCAGTGGGGATATAGGAGCTTCAGATGTGGGAGGAATGCTGATGGTACTGATGGATTTGCGGTTGAATACCAACAACGGTCTCATTGGAAGTTCAGAGTCCGTTCCTATGCCATGCGTCTTCTCTAAAGGCAAGTAGATTTCGATCGACGTTAACTGAGTCATAGACGGGACACTCCTGACAATGCCCTCACACTCCATGGTCGTCGCAACAGGTCTCCAGTACTTCTTCCAGCGCCAAAAGCCCCACCAGGCGAAATATACCATCGAAATAACAACAGCGACAAAACTTATCGGTGTCAAGTGGAGAAATTTTGGGGACTTGGTCTGTCCAAGGACCACACAGATGAGGAGCAGCGCAATTATTTTCGGCTCGCGATCCACATGCTTTTGTTCTGGTGTGCGATCGTGAGCGTGGCGTAAATTGGGTCTGGGATTGAAATGGTTAAGCTCCGGTCGAAGAGGAGACGATACGGGCATGAGGTGAACGCCGGCAGGGCTGACGCGTACTAGGGAACCTCCTCGGCCCGAATCAGTTGCGGTAGTAAGCAGGGATTCTAATGCCTTCAGGATAGTGTGCGTGCGGGGTATTTTAGCTGACAAGTGAAGTGGGTCATGTTGAAATATTAAATGGATCCGAGGAATAGGGTAGGGGTTTCGAGCACAGAAAGACGTGAGTGCATTAATCGTGTGAAGGACATTGGGGGTATCAAATGTGAACGTTAACGAGTTGAGAGGTGGGGCAGAGAGAGCCAAAGAGATCCCTGGGAATATGGAAGATGAAAACGAAGCTTGAGAGAAGGGAGGCGAAAGGCCATGTTGGGCATAGTGGGTGACCAATGCGAGCTGGTTGAAGAGTTTGGAGGCACGAAAGATGCCTAAAAGGCTCGTCGCGTCGAGATATGCGAATATTAACAGCTTTACTTCGTTGGGAAGAACCTTTGGTGAAATAGAGTCGGACATTGTTGACTGAGAGGTATGGTTGCGAGTTTCGTTTTTTATGATGTCACCGTCCCAAAAAAGGTTTAGTCAGGGCTTTGCCGAAGCATGAAACCAAAGATACTGTAATATATGGACCGATATCAGGTACACTGCACGTTCATCTGAGAATATAACACACGTACCTGGAAATTGTCAATCACCTCCTAATGAATGTATGTGGTAGTTGGAAACAGAGCTATGGTGTGGTTGTGTTTGTTCAAATATAATTCGTAACAGCCACCACGTGACTTATTTCAAAAAGGAATTGAGGTGGCTCTAGCACTGGGCTGGTGGTCCCACGGATACTGACGTCATCAATGACCACTTATTTCTGATATACGAAATTTACAAGCCGTGGTTTCCACAATTAATTGCAAGCCTTCTCACCTTTCCAGCTCGCCTCCTCCTTACGCTTGCTCCAATAAATCCACAGATCATCATAACCGGGTCAATATTTAGATGTCTGACTTTGTAGTGTCTAGTGGTAAAGAAATCCAAAAGCGATCGCAGAAACCTCAGTTGAGAATCATCTCTCGGGCTCTTTCAACGCAAAAAAAAGAGTAAATATGTTTATTGGTACTCAGATAACTCTCATTTAGTTGGGTAACGGCTTCAACTCATCTGGGGCCCTACACTCTGCACAGGCAGCGTCGCCAAGTTGACGAAAGCATTAAAACTTTCCGCGTGGGTGGGAGCATTTCGTAAGGAATACTCAATTATCGCGAGAATGAGCCTAAGGGCTGTGCTCCTAGATTAGGTCCTTGTTTAACTGAAATAGGACTTATTCGGATTGGTATCAGTATATTTGATGTGATTTTGTATTTAAATTACCAGTATCCTCAGATCCATCAATGTCATCAACAATGCTCCAATTGGAGCCAGGAGGCGTACTTTAGTGCGGTGTAGATATATGTGGAATAGAAGGGTGTTCGCCTGCATCTGATCTTCCCGAAGCTCCGTAAGGAAACGATCTAGAAAAAACGTTCCTACCGCCGTATTATTGAATTTCAGGAAGACGGGGCGGAAAATAAGATAATATCAAGACGGAGATGAAGAGATGACGGAGGGGTAATTATAATATGTTCTATTTTTCATTTTTGAGCGAGGTGCTCGGTAAGCTCACTTGCGTTAGACACTTACTACACCCAGGACCGTGATTCCCCGCCCTTCTCTTGTGTGCTTTTTTGGCCTTCATATCGTTGGGCCTCGGGCTGCTCTTTTTCTCTTTCCTTCAAATCTCCAGCGCCCCCATTTGATCCATCCGATAATATCTGTACAGTCAGCATACTCTTCTTCTAAATGGCATACGTCGCGTGATGGGATTTGAGACGCTAGAAATCAAGCATTGGAGAGATTTCACGAAGACTATTAATTACCTTCCTGTCTTCGAAAACTGATACACAGCAGCAACCGATCCCGCGGAGAGTTAGATCAATGGGAAGATATTTGCTTCTAAATGGCTTCAATGGATGCTCGTCTGAGGTGAGATATTGCATCGTTGATAGCAACACACCTCTTCCATCAACACACACAAATTATACCACTAGTCAGTATTGGTTCCCTTTTGAAAGCGTAGATGACAATATGCATGCCCATAGTGATTGAAAATCCCAGATAGCTTCCCGACCACGGGGCGCACTCAGGATATATGACTTTCACTCTATCACTGGGGCGGAATTCTTACGTCCCTTATTCTTTCCCTTGCATGCCCAAGGACCTTGGGTTTGTTATTGTAAGATAAAGCTTCCTTTGACCATCTTTCGTGCTACTCGAATACAATTCAAGGTCTGCCATTTTGGGTGGCAAATTCTATCAGCAAACACCTTCACGCTGCTTCGCGCTCCTCCGGTAACTTAGGATCATTAATGATGACGGTGTTCGACAAGGTCGAAGACTTGTTCTAGATATAACTTGTTATTCGGGTCTCAGGTGGCCCATTGATCTGTTAAATACAAAATATCATCATCTTTGTCAACTATATAATCTTCATCAGTAGAAGGTCACTCTAAGAAGAATCTGTGTTGGTTCGGTTTCAAATTTTCTGGACCACTTTGGCCAAGTGTACAATATGACCATGGTTGATCACATCACACACCTATCTTGTTTTGGACTGTACAAGTGTGAGCTCTGAGCAGGTTCAAGCAAGCGAAAAAAGGAATAAGTTTCTAAACTTGAACAGGTAAGTCCATTTTTGGGAAGCAAGGATTATGTCAATAAGGACACTCAGGCAGGATAAGCTTGTGTTTAAAGTTTATTGATAATATTTAGGAGACCTAGTTTTTCAACTTGCGCTAGGCCAGTTGTAGGTCAAAAAGCAGGAAAAGCTAACAACATCCCCACCCTAAATTATGTTTACTGAAATCATAGAATTATTATATTGGCACCAAGAGACTTTTAGTTGATCGTGATTCAGAAGTATAATTATCTCAACTCCAAAGATGGAGGCCGGGAAACGGTTAAGGCATTTAGAGTTTCCAGTCGGACACAGGATAAAATTAATCAGAGATTTATTGATCTTTGTTCTAGTAAGAAATGGAAGAAGCGAACGGGCACCATGGAGCACAATCACTTGGGCAGAACTCAGAGAAACCGTTGGCAATGTTGAACGTGCTGACAACATAGGTAATCTACTAGCCAATTGATTTAACTATAAGTCATGAAACCCTGAAAATTAGAAAAGAAAAGTCTTTGACTACTAATACCAGGAGTCGGAGAAATAAATGACAAAGGGGCCACAATAGAAGAGCGGCTATTTCCGAACTATTAAACCTCGTTTGGCGACGAAGTGATTGACCAGGCATCGGCAATATCAGGATCCCACATATGCCAAATATTTCTCACTGAAGCTCTGGCCACTGGCTGGCACGTTCACACCATCAGCATCAGGAAGCTAACTTCAAATGTTCTAAAGCCAACAGAATAAATCTTCATACTCCTTAGTCCGGATTTGGGCAGTGCAAGCCATTGTAAGCACCTCAGGGAAGGTTGTCTGATACTCCTAAACTCCACCTCTGACGTAAAAAAAGATTAGAAGAAACCTAATATAAAACAGACATACAAAGTAACAGTTTGAGCGGTGTTTACCCTCTCTTATTGTCATCTGCTTATATTTGGCACTTTAAACCCTTGATCACGGCTACCACAACCTTTCCTCTTAAACATTGTTGCAGAACAGCTAATGTATGACTTGTTTGCTGCTGAGAACGTTGGATCCATGATAATTGGACAAGCCATCGGCCTTGTCCTCTTTGGAGCCGTCGTTCTACAAGGGTACATGTACTATCAGACTTTTTCTAGTGACCATTTTTTTCTTAAGTTGCTAGTAAGTCCTTTCCACTGTTTGTTATATTGTGGAACTTGCTTAACTTCTATAATATACAGGCCGGAGTAGTCCTGTAACTCACTCACCTACTGATTTTTGCAGTTTAATGATACTAACTGCGTCCCTGGAGGTTTTTGGAAATAGCCCACTCATTTACAACAACATATTTGATATATCATTATGTGGTCGTCCTTCGAGGGTTTGCTCCTAGTGGCCCTAATTCATACGAACTGTCAATCAGTGTTGTCCCGGCCCCAATGGTCGCAACTATTGTTCAAGTGGGTCCCATTTCTGGTATTATGTTAATATCAGCCTATTATTTCAATCAGGGATTCTTTGCCTTCCGAATCTATCGCTTATCGGGGACAATATACATTTGCGCAATATGCTGGATTTTATTCCTATTGCGCCTTGTTGGGAGCCTCGCACTTGCAGTAGAAGCATTTATTGATGTTTCAAGAGTGCCCAACATGATCACCATTATGACAGAATTTCAATGGCTGTTATGTCTGGTCTTTATCATTGGGGCCGTAGCTGATGTGATAATCACTGCATCACTCTGTTATTACTTGAGACGCCTGGCACCGCGTCAACAGTTCAAAACGTAAGATTACTATCACCTTTCTTTTAGAAGCTGGCCATTCAATTATATCCCACAGTACTTCCCAAGTTCTTAACAGCTTATTAGTTTGGGCTATCAGTAAGTCACATCCGCTTTTTGGAATGTATGGCCCTACCTTTAACCACTCGCCATAGGGACCGGGATGATTACAAGGTAAAATATCCCAGAACTGCAGTAGATAAATACTGTTACTCATAGCATGAACTAGTATAACATCAATTATGATGTTGATATTCGTATGTATCCTTTCTCTTTTTCCCAGTGAGTTTATTCTAAAAAGTGTTATTCAGATTTATGTGAAACCATATGCTGGTCTGTTCTCCACACCCTCATTAATTTCATTTACCAAGTATGTTTCTAGCAATTTGGTTTGGAATGCATATGGTTTCTACCAAATGTGCGTTCTTTCTCCTCTGTAACCCAACTTGAAATTAATTTGATTTCGGACACAGTATACTCAAACTCCTTTTTTTTGTCGTGGGACCCAACACTTTATAGCCCCCCAATCCTGTGGCTGACGCAAAATATCCAGGTTAAATCTGCGGCGTGAACTCCGGGAAAAACGTGTTACAGAAACCAATGCTGTATTACAAAATGGTATGCCGAATATTTACGGATCCTACTATTTTAGCTTATGAAAGCACCATTTGCAATATTCCGAGTAGATGTTGGAGGATTGATCTCCAAGGCCCAAGCCAATCCTAGTCAGCATCGCATCGGACCAGAGTCCCTAAAATGCTTACCGTAGTAAAAGATTCATGCAGACTTTCTGGGTAGTTGAGGATACCGTTCTAGTTTTTCTTTCTTTTTAATGAATTATCTCTTGGAGTTTTGGGACAGAAAAACAGCCCAGAACTCGTGCATAACTATCACAAGACATAACTTTATCAAGGAGAACCCGGATCTTTAACGACTTCCCGCATAAGTGGTAGAATGATTAAAAATGGGCGGAACGAGCCCAAGTGCTGCACCCTTAGATTTTAACTAGAATGAGACTTACGTGGATTAGTATCAATATGATAGACGTGGCGTTGTATCCAAACTATCGGTATCCTAGGATCCATCATTGCCAATGACAATACTTCAATTGGAGCCAGGATGCGTGCTGTAGTGCGGTGCAGAAACACATGGTCTAAAAGGATGTACATTTTTTTCAAGGATGTTTGGATAAGCGCCGGGAGATAAATTTGCATCACAATGGATGAGAATTTATCTACCTTTAGGAATACACCAAAATCCGTGGGAGCTCAGGACATGTAATAGGGAAAAACGGGTAGGAGAATTGGATATATTACAATATTATTTTGCAGTCGGCCTTCCACGCATGGTAGGTATATCCAAATGTTCCACAGAAAATGAAACACTCGTGACTGGAGTTGAATTTTAGAGAATCTAGTGGTAACTTACCTGCTCGCTGTTTTTCGCACAAGCTTCACCGTTAGGAGACACGCCTGGATCTCGACTGAGTCGATTCTCGAGGGTATCCCCGGGCCCATCTATAAGCCGTGAAAATGAAGTCTATCATAGACTTCATTTTCACGGCCATAGACTGTCTATGAGTGGACCCTAAGTTGAACTCTTGTGTCGACAGGGCCTTAGCATCGCGTCAGCGCTTAAGGATGTTGGAAGTTCATTTTTACCCAAATTTCTCGTGAAACCGTGGGCGAGTCTCTGTATCTGATTTCAAGCTCAAGTGAAGTTTGACCGTCTTGTGTGGGCTGAGCATATCCAAGTTCGAAATTTTTGAAAATACAAACAAAGGCAATCACCAGGCAAGGAAGAAGCCGAGACTTACTAATAGTAATACCACAGTGTTTATGCCAAGGTTTTTCCCACGTGTTTTTGCCAGAACTAATCACGTGGGAAGTGTTGGCATTTTTTTTTTTTGGGATATGGCACGACCACATTCTCACTACGTCTCATGATTCGGGGTTAATTCTTACTTCCTTTGGTAGGTGATAGACTGGACACCACCCGCCTGCAGGAAAAAGATAAGCTTTTGTCTTCAACACTTCGGTAACGAGTCTAGGTGAGGAACTTGTATTCAATGTAGCTAATGCACAGGGAGGCCTTTTCCATATCCCCAAGCTCTTTGATTAGCTCTTGTTAGTCACTTTCTACACCCGAAGCCGTGTTTCCCCCCGTTCTCTTACGCGCCCTCCCGTCTTCTGTCTTATCCTCCAACACACCATTTTTATCACCAGTCAGTACCAGCTCCCCCGTAAGTGTAGATAACAATATACACACTCATAATTATTCCAAACCCCTGATATATTTTTCCGACTACGGGGCGCGCCCAGGATGTACTACCCTCACCCCATAACCTTCTCGGCGTGCCATTCAATGACTTATTCCCTCTCCATCCTTCTATCTCTTGGGCTAACGTCTTTCGTCGCTTACGCATTTGCTTCCGTAGCCATCGTTTCTTTTTTCAATTCGTGATGCTAAGTTGTCAGGTAAGTCTGACACATCATCTCAGCTTCGTTTCATAAACAACCACCGGGAAATATTCGGGATTTAATCCTTACAAGTTATGGACTTCGCGGCTCTCTTTCGACTAACGTAGAAGAAAATTATCCACTTCGCAGAGTTTTATGTGCATGAGTGACGGCGGCCGTCCGAGCGTATACGATAAGGTTTTGACCAACGTTTGTGCCAGTCCGGACAGTCGCTCTCCCCCCTGGCACGAAGAACATCAACGAAGAATCTGTCGGTATGTCCGGGGCCCCCGACCGTTCGCACTATGCGGTAACCGAACTCTATAATTGTGCGGTGCAATGATTCTGCGGATTCTAGAATATATGGGAACCACTTTTTCAGTATTCATGTATTCGTCCATGGTCCTGGACAGAGGGACGCGCGACGAAGAATTTTTGATAAGCACTGCAGACGCTTCCAAAGACCGAACAACCAGTCCTCATGAAAATTCAATGTAAACACGTGCTCTCTTCGTACGAATTTATACCCGAACCGTTCTAGAATATACAGATAAGAGCTATAATACAGGTGAGTTTTGCTTAGGCGGTATCCACCTTTTCCACAACGAACTGATGTTGAAGTCGATGAAATTCTTATCTTCTATCTTCTGGTTCGAGTCTTCTGGCCGAAGAACATGATTTTGACCGATATCTAAGTTAGTGGATCAGTAATGCCAAGTAATATTCGTTATCTTCCTCTTCAATAGTTGTTTACCAGGCCACTTACCTTCATTATATCAGGCTTCTAACACTCGGCTGTACCTTAGGGCGTGGGGTAGCCTAAATCTAACTCCTAAAATGACGAGAACAAATGTACTACTTTCTGTGGTGCTCGACCCCAATCCTACACGCTTATTCCTCAGTAAGGGGTCGCTTATTCTATATATGGAACTGTCACCAATCCACCGGGTGTCCTTGTCATATGTGAGTTCGCCGGCGGCGTTGTATTTATGGGCTGCCCTGACTAGTTTCTTACGACATCCCACCACCGGCAGGAGCCTGATCCAAATACACAACAACTCAGACAGCTCAGCAATAATCGATAAAATCATGCCACGCCCCCAGCGGCTATCGATGGTTACTCTGATCCTCTCGCCATCACCCAAATCCTCTACCTCAGGTATGTCCTGGAGATCGTCCCGTGCATCACGTCATAGATACCTTTGCTGAGCCTTCAAATCTCTAGAACGGCCACTATGGAGGCAACTGGTCTTAGGGAGAGCATTGAGCTTACAGCAGGTTCATCAAACACGATCTATCCAGATCCGGAGCAACGCATTGCTAGAGCCCTCATTTCAGAGGCTGAGGACCAGATTAACATCCTCAATAACGAAATCATACGAGTTCAACGCCTACTTGATTCACTTGAGGACCGGCGTACACAAGAAGTCGCACGCTTGAACAAGTTACGCATAGTGATCGCCCCTCACAAGACATTGCCGCCGGAACTCCTGTCACAGATTTTCGTAGATTGTGTGGGTGGGAATGAGGTTCGGATCCCTCCAAATAAATCGACAGCGATGTTGTGGAGACTTGGGCTCACCTGCTCGAGGTGGAGGAAGATTTCGTTCTCAGAATCTCGCCTATGGGACAAGTTTTTCATTTGCGGTTTACCTCCCTACTCCAAAACCTCGGAAATCACCCATTATATTCTATCCCAGATAGGAAACTTTCCAATTAATTTCCGGATCGGCGAATATCCATCACAGGATAAAACTTTCGTCCTCGACCTTTTTTCGCGCTACTCGAATAGGATTCGAGGTCTGTCATTTTGGGTGGCCAATTCCATCAGCAAACATCTCTACACTGCTTCCTACCCCTCCAATAATCTGGAATCGTTAACGATGACAGTGTTCGACAAGATCGAAACGTCTCAATATACACCAATTATTTCCGCGTTATCCGCTCATGGGCATCTTCAAAGATTGAAATTAATGGGAAGCCTCATTCACGGTTGGAATCATGTCAAGTTCGATAAAATCTGGGTTGACTCGATGTCGTCCTTCTGGGCCCATCTAAGAAGCCTCACCATCGGCGATGGTGCATATATATCTCATGCAGCACTTGCAACTATCTTGCAACATTGTACTCGCCTCGTTTATTGCGACGCGGTTCTCGTTGAAGTAAACGATTCATATCAAATGCCATCTTCCTCGAGAACAATGGAACACCTTCGCCGCTTCGCAATTGATACCAGATGTTCCTGCGCCACTCTAGGGTCACTTCTCGATTTCTTAATTTGTCCGGAATTGAAAGTTCTAGATTTTCGTACTAGCAGGACATCAGACAATCTATGGCCCGAGGTCAATCTCCTCAATTTTATTTCCAGATCGCCTGGTATTCAAGTTTTACAATTCAAACAATTTCCCATCTCAGACTACGGATTCCGATGGCTCATTTGTGGCTTGCCCGCCCTTGTGACCTTTGACGTCAAGACCCTCACCCCAATCCCCGAAACAGCGCTCGACACGATCCGGAGGGAGAACTTGGTCCCACACCTCGAAGCTATGGATGTCTGGGTAGCGTCAAGCCGCGGGATTTCAGAACTACTGGAAAGTCGCTGGCCAGCATTGCCAGGAACTCAGGGACTATCCAACATTGTCATACGCATCAGTGCACAACACTACCATGTCGAGAAGGATCAATTCGAGGCGTTGACATCCCACCTCATTAAGACAGGGAGGAGGGTCCAGCTAGTGGTGCTAGGTGATCGTATATGGTGATAAGTGTTATTCATTTGGATTTTTTCTGGTAAACATATTCCGGGACTGGATGTGGACGAGCAACGATTGGAGTCTAGCTCGTACACTGACCTTTTGTAATATACAGTATGTGTACTCTGCGAATTTAGCGATGGCTAGGGAGTATCATCATTTTTTGAGACTTCCCGACCGCCAAAATCATCTACATCTCCTAAAAATCTCCCCTCTGTGAAGATCATGACTGAGGGGGTACAATTGAATATATAGATAATAATGACAAACATCGGATCTCCGCACCGGACCGCACGCCAAGGGGAAATAATAGAAAAAAGGGTTGTCGAGATGATATGCCTATTTTGAGAATAGATTCCGAGTTCAAATTTATTCGACGAGGTCTTTCATCTTGGAAAAAGCGTGGGAACAACCTTCGCATTAACTCTGCGGTAAGTTCCGACGGCATTCGGATATCGTTTTTGCCGTTCACGGATTTGTTGTTGTTTGCTGTGTGTTTCTCAACCTGCCGTTAGTGCTGATTTCGTTTTAGTGGATTAATTTGTATTTTTGTAATTTTTCGAACTCGGACATGCCGTGCTTGCAACGGCCCTCACAAAAATGGTACCGGTACGGTGGTACCTGGGTAACGATTATACGATTCCCGCTGAACACAAATATGACTTTACCCAAGCAAAGTCGTTGATGATATAGTTGAGTTCTTGTGAATAAGATTGGGTTGGAAGGGTTGTGAAGATGACGCGGTCGTGGGAAATCGAGGTTGGAAAAAACCACGTGCTGGGAAGGGATTCTTATTTGCTGTCATCGCAACAATTTCTCTTCTCCTGTTTGCCAGTAATTTTCCAAATCTTTAGCCTGGAGAATCCCAAAGATTCTCCATTCGCAAGGGCTCAGAAATATTCTTTAAACTTCCAAGAAAATTCGTCGATCAAAGCTTGATTAGAGTAGCATTGTGGATACATGTACGCCTCTAATAAGTCTTTCTATATAGTATTAACCCACTTCAGGTCTCCGAATATCTGTAAATATTTCGACTCTAGTGACAGCCTATCTACTCATAGCCAGTCAAAAAAACCGCCCGTCGCAGCCCGGCACTTCCTAGCCGGCCAGAAGCGCTTCTCGTCCACCTGTCGCCCTCGTGACAAATATCATGCTATAAAACATCTTCAGATTTCTCCTACCCCTCAAATACCCTGAAAACCTTCATATCCCATTGAGGCCGACATCCTCATAGCCCCTTACGAATATTCAAACCAAGTCTTAGGTCCTTTTACCAAATTCCCGTGTTTGCCATCCAGCACAGCCAGAACCTGACCTAGTTAAACCGAGGAGCACAATAATTACTAGAATACTTGCCTGGGAACATAGACATTCTCCTATTTCATCACCTTTTTGGTACTGAAATGTCTCCCAAGCCGGCCCGAGGAACTACACTATATGTACACGCTGTTACTCAAAAGCAGCGAGCTCGTGGTGATGGCTCTCTAATGATCAAATTTCCTATTATTCATGCTTCTTCCCACACACTTTGGAGAAATTATTGGCGCATCCGGCTTGCCTCAAATCGAGTATATCTTGAAAATTTAGGCCTAGGTAATTATAATGAGTCTGTTATATGGACAGTGCATGTGATCTTCCACCCCCTCCATACGTGTTCTTTCGTAAAGTACACGTGAGTAATCTTCCACACCGGTCACTACAAATTAACATATTATTCAACCCCCGCTCAGATCGCACCAAAATCACGGGGATTCACTTGAACGCACTTTACATGTGCGTTGTACACGTCTGCATGGAACTTGATCATCATTGAAAAGCGTACACCAATATTTTAGGCCTCTCCTTCGACCCATCTGGAAACGGCCTTGTCTGAAGTTAATTGAACTTTGTAACTACGGGGAAAGCAAACGAGACGCTGTATTATGTGTCTGATCCGATGTCGACTTACCTCCTAGCTTTCATCATCTTTTTTCTCCGTTGAGTTTTTAATTCCGTTACTCCATATTTCGTCGCATTTAATTGAGGGGGACCTTGGCTAACAATAAACTACGTTGAACAGCGTAATATTGGTACGTTACAATCTCGACCCCATGGGTTCGACGGGACCGTGGAGATTTCCGAAGGTACGCTTCTGTTGTCCTATAACTTGAGGGCTTCTTCTGATACAAACGTAGGTACTACGTAGCTACTTCCTTGTTGAACCATGGCAGCGACCCCCCTGCTTAAATCCTACTTCGAACTCACTCGCCTTCACAAATTTCCTCTTGGAAATATACTCATTATATGGCCATCAGGTATTGTATACTACATTACTCGCTCATTGCGGAATTCCCACCTTCCCCGCTAGTTTGGGGACTTTTTATGGCAGCTTACGATTACAATATCAACCCCAAGAACCTCGCTACTCAAACAGTCATGTTTGCGATCGGCAGTACATTGCTTCACAGTGCAGCATGCATTATAAATGACATCTGTGACCGCGATATTGATGGCCAGATCGGTAGGCCTGAATTGTTTTCATTTACTATTCTTTACTATGCTCACTCTTTCAGACCGCACAAAGAATAGACCTTTAGTCGTTGGCACCATCCCACTACGTGGTGCTTGGATGCTATTGGCAGGCATGACCATTTCAATGCTTTACCTACTTTCCTTTGCCAACACAACCGCGTGGGTGGATTTACGATCTATGTATGTCAATAACTTAAGGTTTACGTGCGTGGATCGTGTAGTAAATACTACGGGATATTGGGTATTTTTCCGCTTCACGCATTCTATCCGCTCATGAAGCGTTGGACATATTGGCCACAGGCCTGGCTCGGTGAGTCCAATTCTCATTCTCCTCCAGTGGGGTACAGAATCAGCTCGATATGTAGGCCTAGCTATGAATTGGGGTATAATTGTTGCCTATACAAATGTTAGCGGCGGCCATCTGAGCGCCCACGTTATTGCATTCTTCATTGGAACAATCTGGTGAATGCCATTTAAGTTCACCTAGAGCACGGCTCATTTCATATAGTTGGACTATTGTGTACGACACAATATACGGATGCCAGGACAAAGAAAACGATATAAAAGTTGGGGTCAAGTCGACGTCTATCTTGTTCGGAGACCGAGTTAGAGAGATCCTTGCTGTGTTTGCCTTAGTCTTCATGGCCTGTATGATATATGCTGGGCTCCGCAATGGACATGGGAGTTACTTCTTCCTAGTGTCCTGTGGAGGAGCTGCGCTCCATCTTGCTTGGCAGATCCTTACTTGGCGTATTCATGATCGCGATGACTGCGGAGATAAATTTAAGGCAGGCTTGTTTTCGCTCTTCCCACAATTACCCAGGACTAACAAGTTCTCAATCAGTCGAACGGAAACATGGGGTACATTATCTGGGCTGGATTGTTACTTGATTACTGGAAAAAGTGGGGCCACATCTCAGCTACCAGTTGATGAAGATAACCAGAATCGCCACCCATCTTTTGTTTACATATCTATCTTTGAATCAGAAATTTATGAACGCGCGACCCTATAGCCAGGCGCCACCTATCATACAATCTGAAAATATGTGGATTGTTAACCTCATAAGGGTCCATCATGATGTGTATGTCAGATCCATACAATAGTACTACCTCGTGGTCATCACGGCACCCGGGATGGTCCCAGAGACAAAGATGGTAACCTACGAGGCAGTTTGTTAATTCGCAAACGTGGCACTTGCCTTCCATTATAGCCTGGGAAGCGTCCCCATATCAATGTCGCGCTGAAAAGGCATCAAAGGAGCATGGTGGGACATCCATGCCTAAGAAAAAAATGAGCAACGATCCAGCCCTCAGGCTTCCCTACCTATACAACAACCATGAACGCGCGACGTATCCGTTCCAAGTACAGTGGCCTTTTACCACTGCCTACACACATTACGACTCCTTCGAGATGTCATAGATGATAATAATCCCAATGCCGCTCGTCCTACACCGTCTGTTTTCTTCAGAGTTCCGCCGATATCGCTCTCCACTCTCCCCCATCGCGATTGAACCACTCCAGATCTTGATTTATCGTCCCCCAAAATAGATATGGATCCAGATGGTTCTATCTACATAATCCCCCCTGGTCTTCTTAATACTACCTCCGGCTATTCCTTGCTTGAGCACTCAAGTTTCGACAACTAACTCCTTCCTCTACTTGCCCCCGGATGAACAATTTTTACGATATCGAGCCAGTGATTTCTCGCCCTAAAAGGTTCGAGTTGATGGACCGGTGAAAATTCGGATGCTCGGCATACGAGCACTAGAGATCTATCCAAGTAACACCGAATCAAGCACCATCGAAGATCGATTTCATGCAAGAACTTACGCACCTTAACCTTTGCTAAATCAAGAATGCGGAAATATAGAGGCGAATTTTCTTCACCGGAAGCGAACCGATACAAACGGTAAATTTGATATCGGGGCCTGATCTCACAATGAGGGATTTTAAGTTGAATTGGTAACAGTGGTTGATTGAATTTCCGGGAACGCAGGAATGTATTTGAGTACTGCACCTAGGCGCCAGCAGCCCTACAATAATAATTGTGACTTATTAACATAGGATGATCAGGCCGATGGTCTCGTAGAGAAGGATTCTATACCTAGCTATCGTGAGCGTTCAGGTGGCATAAACTCAGAATTCGGCAACATAATCGGTAGCTGTGTGGTAGAGTGTAATATCCTTTCGAGCAGGATCACTACAAGTCGATTTCGTGACATATCCGAATTGGGAAGAACCGTTAAAGTTAACTTTCATCCTCCTTTTTGCATTTCACTGAATCGTGATAGCGATTGATACCTATATTATATATTACGCCCAGGCTGGAGTGTATGAGTGTCCGTAGTGGCTTCCAACCCCCTAGGGCTCCTCTGCGTTTTTGCTTGTACCTCCTGAACATCCTTTCTACGCACAAACCACTGAATGAGCGGGAGCGTGACGCAAGATATCGCAGTCCATATTATCAGGATGGAAAAATTCATTCCAACTATCCCATTTATCAGTATATTTCCGTGTTTCTGATTATTAATGGCTCACCGGTATTTTTTGCCCCAAACACGATACATCGCGAGGCGTGAGACAAGTTGTAGAATGGGACGGCATAGCCATAACGGTATATGCTAGGGAGAACCTCGATTGGATATGCAGCAACGGATACATTCACTAAAAGATTATGTCAATGGGTTACTCATAATTTGATTCCCAAAAACATACCAATGATCCATAAAATCATGAAAAAGGGAATATATTTTGGAGTGAGAATAGTGATGAGCGCTTCTAGAGCAAGCCCGCTGAGGTGTTATGGGTGGGTTAGTGATCAACATCAGTTGAAAAATTGAGACGTGCGTGCTCAACATTCCCAGCCAATTCAGCATCCAGAATATGACGAACCCAGAGCTGCCAAATCTGGGGCGAGAAGTCACGTTAACCAATTATTCAGATAACGGATCCAGATTATGAGAAACTTACTTTCGAGTAAAACTGAGCTTAAATGCAAGGCTGAGTAAGGCATAGAATAACTAATCGCGGAAATTAATGGAAGCAACCATCTGAAACTAATTTTCACTTACAGAAACAATGAAATACGCCAGAAACGACGACACGAGTCGCAATGTGATAAGGGATGGGAGAGTAAGGCTCATATTCAATCCCGAGACCTCACGCGCCCCAAAGGCAATCATCTGAAGGCGGATGTGAGCGACGGAGCGGAATGGAGCTGTGAAGTGGAGAAGATAAATGGTCTCAAGAATATATGCAACGCGATTAGGGTGGAAGAAGGGACAAATGATCCAAGAGATCAAGATCTTGGTTCAAACATGACAGTGTAAAGAGTAGAAAAGCATGGCGGTAAACGTACCACGACGAAAAAGGCCAGTATGAGTTGATAAATTAGCCCAACGAACGTAACGGCAGTGGCACTGCACAAAACCTATGAGGCTGTATGAAAGGTAGAGACAGTATTGAAAACGCACACAGGCTCGTCGAATGGCACGAGATTATCGATGATGTAACCGATAGGTGTCAGGACGGTCTGTGGGGAAGTATTGAGGAGTGCGGTCATATTTATTGCATTGTCGCTCTGTAGCGCAGGAATTGCTTGTAACGCAAATTGTTGTGAAATACTCCCAAGTTGCGATTGGACGGCTGGACGCAAGATTACGCGACTTGAAGAGAATTAATACCAGCGCAACTATGGACAGGTATGCTCACTAAGCGTTCTCGTTTCGTGCTTCTGATGCGTACACAGTCATGACTGCTGATCCGTTGTAGGTAGAATTTGGGGAAATATAACATGCTTCCAGAGATTTACTAGAGCCGGATAAAACTGCAGACGTATTTATAAGCGGCCCGAATGAAGGGGGAATAGGTTGACACTTCACGAGATCTACTCACTGGAGACAGCGATCCAAGAGTGTTGTTCCACGACGGCATTTCCCACCTGTTGTGGTCCACCTGGGAACTGCGACGCAGGCACAGCCGTCCACACTATACGTGAAGGTACGGCTGGGGGGGCGCTTGTCGTGAGGTCTCGAACTACAGCTTGTCCAACAATCCCCCCATCAAAATCCTTAAGTCAAGGAAGGACAAGATTTAAGGCGTGGTACATGATCGAGCGGCGAATATTGACTAACCACAACCCACCCAGGAAACGTCGTCACAGGAGTTCTCCAAAGGGACCCCCAATAGATGGAAAATACGCCGAAAATGGCTACGATAACGAGGAAACACCCTCCGATGAGAGCTTTGAGATAAGCTTTTCGTGCGACTGCCTCAGATCCATCGAAAAAGTGAGCAGAGAATGGGACGGGTTGAGGTGACGCAAGATCCTTCCCTACAATTGAATTAGGAGATGCTGTTGGAGATGAAGATGGCACGCGCTTCTCCGAAGGGCGAGGTACAGATTTAAGGGAATGTACAGACGAATGAGCAGTCGCTTGGTCCGACATCCGTGGGTGTATCGGAATTCCGTCGCACTACAAGTCTGAGGGTCGTTTGGGAGAAAGTTGTAGGTGCATGAAAATAGTGTCCGCCTCCACTCCGTTTGAAAAAATAATTATTCAGCTCGTCTACGAGCGATGGCTTTGAGACATCCGGTAATTCAGTTGTCAGCCCCCGTATGACGAGGACCTTGCACATGATCGGTTTCCGGGCTAGAATTTAGCCGCTAAATTTCCTTGGAGACATCCACTTTAGCTTCTATAAACTCTAATTCAGGCAGCGAAGTGTTGTAGATGTCGAGTATGTGAAATTCCCGCGAGGTCAATGTTATCAACATCTTAAGAGTGATTCATCGATGTACACCAGCAAATTGTGCTTCCAGAGCCTCGACCGAAGGATGTTTCACTACGGGTAAACGTTTTTAATGCGGAACGACCTTAACAATTTCTTGAAAATCAAGGAATTGAATTAAAATAATAAATTTAGTTACCACCAACTATATCTTCATATCTCAAAAGAGTAGCGAGCCACCAAAACCAAGGGTATTTTGCCAGGCGTTGGCCAGAAAGCAATTAGCCATTAACAAGTATGGGTGTCGAAAAATAAGATTCAAGTCTATTGCCGAAGGGATTTTTCTCCAGACTCGATGACATCGACCTTCAGTACGCCCAACTCAGAAATTCTTCACGTACGTAGATTGGAAAGTCTAAAACCACGACATGGTATTGCGAATTTGACCAGAAAAGGATCACCCTTGTGAGTACCCACAAGCACTACCCAGAATGCAACGAAATGAATACTGGACAGTTGTTTAAAACTCGAAACTCAACAGCGTTGGTTGAGGTCAACCTTGGTTGTTCGGCTCTGACTGTAGCCGGCAATTAGTAATAAGAACACGTGACTGTTCATATTTCACGTTCCACAATCCGTCCCTTGGCAATATTAATTGTAATTTCCTTCTTTCAATGCTCATCAGAGACAATTCTGAAGGTAAAAACATGTTTTGAGTTCGGATTTATTCGACGAGATATTTCATCCTGGAAAAAGTGTGGGAAACCCCTCGCAATAACTTACTATACGGTAAGTTTCGACGGCATTCAGTTATCTCTCTCGCTGACGATTGTACTTATTTGTTATATGAATATTGTTACTATTAACATATCATGATAATATCCCTGTATTTTTTTTATATAGCATAACATGACCCTCGCAAAATGGTAGTACAGTGCGCCTTATATAAACTTTGGAAAATACACCCACACCCACGCACGAAAAAGCCTCCACAAGTTACCGTCTTGTGGGGGCCATTGCAAGCATGCATGGCATGTCCGAGTTCGAAAAAAATTATATTAAATATAGTTTTGATAAGCTGATTGATAGGGCTGCTTGTCGCCACCCTTTGGGTGGCTCCTCGCACCCTCAATCAGGTAAAATATGTCCGAAAAAAGTAAATAGATAGGAAAGCAGCAGAAGACAATGCAAACCCGGCTCCGGTACCTCCGATACCCGAAAGTTTTCTCGGTGATCGCCGCAACGTTGGCGCGAAGAAATTCCCACACTATGGTCAATCCAGACAGACCTCCTTCTCAATACTTCGAACTCGGAATGGGCCAAAAGCCTGAAGCCTGGCAGCCAAGCTCTGAACCTACTTGGTTTGACGTCGCTCAGTGTTGTACTCTCTCAATACATACACAAACCGAACATAGTCATCTGCGCGCACGGGAGTGCCTTGTACTTCTACCAAACCAAGCAGATTCTCATTTGCGCCCTCACCGCTGGATACCATTTGGAGACGTTCTTCGGATAGGATGAGGGAACAATTCAGCGGGGCCTCACTCTCACCGAGATCATATTGAATGATCACCCTACGCCACTCCATTTCGTTCCTTCCGCTGGCGACTCATTGAGGCTTCATTACAACGGAATTTCTAATCTTTACCTTGTATTTCTGAACTACATTATCTCGCTAGGTATAAAAGTCCGGGGATGCGTTGTTTTAAGGCATTTCTAACACACTCCAGCCCTTTTGATAATGTCTTTCACCGGCAGCAACCTTCAGAATGTTTCGTCCAAGATGTACGCTGACGTTCTCGGTCATGGCTTTGCCCCAGGGACGCCCATTATCATATATCCCTTAAATGAAGCACCGTCTGGGACAATGAACCAACAGGCTCGTCGTACTCTCCGCTCTTTATCCAATGTTATCTTAGTCTTCTGTCCAGTGGAGGATTGTTCCCATGCCCTCTGGCAAAAATCTTTTTACGATTCAAAGTGTTTTAACTGGTCTATATGCCGTCGTTGATGGGCGTCCTGATGTTGTTCATATTATTTTATCTATCATGGGGGCATCGCTTATATATTTCTGGTAGAACCAGGGGATAGTCACTGGCGTTGTTGCCATGCCATGGGAGATCAATACCATTGGTGGCCCCACAAGCCATAGTGTCACGTTTGTCCTTCGTTTCAAAATTGAACGTATAATCGATTAACTATATAAACCACAGTATCAGTGTCCCCAATAGTGATCTCTTTTGGAATGTTCCATCTGACGTGCTCCTCACAAAGGCTCGTCTATATTCTATTGTGACGCAAATGCGCTTAGTCTCACCACGAGTATAGATAATTCTTTCCAAGCAGAATAATGGTGCCAGCCAAATGTGGACCCCAAAGGCCACATTACCCTCCCTCTAAACGCCTTAGGCGTAAGATATGAGCACGAATAATATATCAGTAGTACATACACGAACGCTACTCCCAACTTTGTAATTTGTCATTGACTTTACTTTTGCCCTGAAATATGAATGAAAAACGGTGACATCAATAGGATTGTAAAGCTTCAAACTTGGGATAATTAAGAATAAAAGTGGTCCAATGAATAGAACTTTGAATTTCCCCGAGGACTTACTGCTCCTAATCCCCTGACTCTCGAGGCCTGTCGAGTCCGATCGAACAATATTATTAAATGAACAAAGTCTTGAGATTAGGAAGTAAAATCCCTTCACGTATGGCAACGCGCGTAGCTTCCGAAATTTGTCCACCTGGAGCGGCTAATTCAATAATGCACGGCATATATCTAATGAGTCGTTCCATACCATCCTCGGATATCATGCAAAGAGAAGTAACCAAAGTCTCCAGATTGGGTGATTGACGAACGAAATGACAGAGTTCATCTTCTGGCAAGGAATTCGCAGGGTATTCGGAACTGAAAATCAGTTCCTGTAATGCCGGACAAACCAAACAAGTCAAGAATGTGCCGAAACCAGCAGTTGAGTGGGCGACGTAAATCACGAGGGACCGGAGATTTTCCAGGGTATGTATTACGGTATAAGCGGGGAGCACAGTACGCCCCGTCACTGTCGCGCGACAACCAACTAGAGATGGGCACCACCGCAAAATGTCTAGGAGGTGAATAAAGGATAGGTCAAAGCCGTGTTCAATGGTAAGATTGTTTAGGCGATACCAAGGCAAAGAGGTTGAGTCAAAACCGATCCGCGAAAATGCAAAAGGGCGCCCGTAATGTCCAGAAGCTTTTATGTTCAGTGCTCGAAGACTTTCACTCGTAGAAAACAATGTGATAATTTTTGGAGTCAAATAAGAGTCTTCCACGCTGGAGAGTACCGTGATTGTTAATGAATCTAAGGTTTTGAAAGTGGAGCGAAGTTTCGTAACGGCCAGAAGTCTGTTGAAGTTGATATCCATCAGGACTTTCAACCCTCGAATCATATGCGAGTAGAGATATATGACAACAGTGATTAGTGTCTCCATATCCCTTCCCCCTTTACTAAAGTTGAGGTCCATGCCAGAATCACCTATGCGAGGGATGATTTGATCGAGGGCCTTAGTGCTCTTCGCAGATGTAAACCGCAGGCGTCTCCAGAGATGGGGTTCGGCGTGAGAAACCACCCTCCATCTTGAACAGACCTCCCCCAGGATATATGGTACCTGTCTTTGGTGTCTATCAGGTGGAATATTGAGCTCCTTTCCTTCCATACATAGAACGAAAATCTTTGTTAGGATTTCCGTAGGTAGGTGCTTGTGTGGTGCCAGGGCCGTTCGAAGCTTACATACATGTTCATTCGCCCTCGCACGCTCTCTTCGAAGCCCTTCAACTCCATTGTGTTGGGCTCGTGCGAGTTCAAGATTTTCTTCAACGGATCTGAAGGCGCTCAACGCCTCACATAACATTAGCCTTGCCATCTGCTCCTCCACCCCCGTGTAGATCACATTCGATCTCCCAGCTGTAGACTCAATCTTTTCCCTCAGGCCTGGGAGCTCTGTATCAATGTCAATGACATTCATTCCGAATCTGATTAGGGAAACCTATATATAAGCCTAGGTTGAACGATATAGGTAGGTATAGTTACCTTGAGGTAGATAAGATTTCGCAGCTCGCTTTATAAATGAGTTGACAAGGGTTTCTTGGATAGGATGGGGAATATTGGCATCATCATGAGTGAATGTGAATTTCAAGCACCGCTGATTCACATTTTTTTCCCAAGCTCTGATGTATATAAATTGATTTCACAGATGGACTCTCTTCACAGGAATTGGCAGAGTTTATTTCAACTCGATTCTTTCCAATTGAGTCGATATCAGTGAGCCTGATGAGGGAACAAAGGGCGGATACAACTTCAGGCATTAGTGGGGTAGTGGTAACCTGGGTCGTTGCCATCTTAAGCGGTTTCGACCCGCCGGGAGTTCGATTCTCTCCTAATGCATTTATTTTGATTAGCACATAGATATCACTGAGGATCCTCATGTTTTTTTGCCTCGAAATCACGGTACACAGTACCCGTAGAATACGTAAAATGTCCAAAGAAAGAAGTCCGGTATGCCCATGTCAAGGTCTTTAGAATGTAAAGTCGTGTAAGTCCGTAAAATGCTTCCAGAGGAGTATCATGCTCGTATCAGCCAGCCTGCGGTACGACGGAGTATCGCCCTTGGTTGGGTGGATAGTATGTGTAACCTGGTTGTGGATGATAATCAGTATATCCCATATGTGTTGGGGGTCCTGCCATGGTGTTATACGTGTTAGGGTTAGTCGGGTCCTAGAATGCGTGACCATTGGAGAATAGTTCGAAGTTATTAAGATCGGGTGACATACATAGTATGATCGATTTGGGCCAGGTGAGTGGACCGGCGAGTAGTTTGTTGGATCAGATTGGCCCTGTTGAAGCACGGTTTAGAACACGATACGTTGATAGGAATATAAACGCACATAGTGTGCATTCCCGGTCGGCGGTGGTATATATGGACTGTAGCTGTAATTCGCTTGGGTTGGGTAGTATGGTGTCGAGATAGGCACAGGTCCATAATCGACCTTGGACTGTTGTGGAGGTGGTGCGTTGCAAGCTTGGTTGCGACGGCGACGACGAATATACCAGCCGACCACCGTGCAGATAAATGTGACAACCACGAAGCAGGCGACGATTATTCCGATGGTCACTCCCCCGAGTGCCTTGCGTACCTTTCCCTTTCCTTTCCCACTGGTGCCCGAACCTCCATTTGAACCTGCACCTGCACCCGCACCAGAATCTCCTCCTGCGGTCGCGGTTCCAGTAGGATGAGCCGTTCCTGACGATTCTGGAGGGGCTGTAAGAGGTGAATTATAATCGTACAAGCATCTCTTTTAGGATGGTTACTCACTGGGGCTTTGTTGCGCACGTGTTGGGTCAAATGAGTCGGATCGCTACAAGGCCGCATCGTCAAAACCGATGTGTACTCCAGGATATGGGGACGTACTACTACGTCCTGGTATGCATAAGCTGGAACGGATGTTCCGGCAGGAAGTTCTGTTGGAAAGCTACCCCTTTATAAGCTACAACCATAGTGTCTGCTACATTTGAACTCACAATCCTGGGTACACTGTTGTGCAATTTTCCTTGTACTCTGACCATCTAGAGCGAGGAATGTCAGGTTAACATATCTCTGTATATTCTACATGACACTTACCCGAGATAATTTCTTGATTGGCATATAGAACACGCTGCTAGCAAGGAATAAAACACCGTGCTACATCGGCACGCATTATCCGCGTTCAATACGTTGGGGCCCAAATAGTGGTTTCCGGAAGAGAGTGGAGGGATACCAACCAGCCTTCCTGTATGATAACAAAATCAATTGCAAGATCAATAATTGCTGCGATGACCTACCAGTCGAAGTGCATAAACTTCCCAGATAACCCGCCACTGTACAAGGATTTTGACCCATAGAATTTCGCACCTAAGGTATGCTCATTGTTCGGTTGTCGCTCCGTGATGTATGAAGACTTGGTGCTTACCCATTGCGCGTCGCTCCTGGTGCATACGGCTTGTTGGGCACTGACCATAGAAGCAATGCCAAGGAGCACCAGCAACATGGACATTTCGTTGTCTGGGCGTGTAAGGGGAGTATGGGGAAGGAACGAAAAAATACCCCCTGGCCAAGGAATAAAAAGGAAAAACAACGGCGCTCTCACGTCGTGTTTAGAAAATGGCCCCGCACACAACTAAATTTTGTCGATCACCCCGCCAATCAGGAGTCAATTGAGTTGTGTCCGTTGCAGGGTCCGAACGTTAGGCCGAATTCTGTTCAAGGCGGATTCATTTGAAAAGACTCAATATGATTCTAGTGATGCATTTGAGAGTATATATTTCCAAAGGCTGAAAAATGTTGGACACATACCACCCTTCCATTTAACATAAATAAAGAGGCATATAAAGTGAATTATTCCGGTGTTGCAGTAGGTTGCAGTCCAGTCATATGTAATTTGACAACACAGCTTTTCGATCATCGATCATTCAGGAACGACTTCAATTGTCAATTTTTACCCGCTCACCCCACGCTGCAACTAGAAACTCTAACGGGTCAGTTTGTTTGATTTTTCGCCACTACCGAATTCGTCTTTAAATGACACTTGCCTCGTATTTTGTTAACATAACATCGACAGGCGCAACTGTTCATGCACTGGTACTTTTCCTGCCCGATCACCAGAGGTCACGATGACAGCGAAGAATACTACAGTAAACGTGCTCATCGCGTCACATCGAGGATATATTGTTCTCAATGCAGGACCGCCGTGACAGTAGTACAGCCTTAACGCTGAAAAGAGAGGAATCGCCCCCGAACCTGTGAAAACTAGGACACGTAAAAAAGCTTGGCGTCCGTTTCGGCTGTTTCGCGTAGATTCTAATAAACATCCCCTTGAACTATCAACTTTGAGTATTTTCAGTAATCGAGGCGAAATGAATCGTATTAATGCACTTATTAGGCCTTGCAAACAGAGGAGTAAATTGGATGGGGGCAGTTGTTGTAGGTTGCGATGGGAAAACGCAGGGGATCCATGTCGGTGGTTCCCGCATCAATGGTACGACGTCCGCCGGTTCTCATGTGTCAGGCACCATATCACGTGGTTCGACGCGTCGCATGTTTGTTGGATTTAATGAACCTCTCCTTACCCCTTCCACTGTTCTATATGCCTCTCCACAAACAGAAATTTCCCTACACACACAATTCTGTATCAAAGCAAAAATAGAGTACACAACGGCCCAAGAAATGGCTCATCATCAACCTGTTCCCGTTCAGAGACATCAATCTTGTATCGCTCATCGCCTGCAAAGCAGTTCCGCTCTTCCTAATTCTTTTGCATGAGCATTCATATTTCAGGATTATAATGGTATCCTCAGGGACACAAATGTATTAAATGTGCTCCTTTTATAACTAGAATTATCAGTGGAACAGTAAAGGGAAGTAATAATGGCTCACGGACTTCCCTTGGTATATTCACGGATAAACGGGATTATTATTGATAAACATTGAAAAAAATCCTGAGTTGTGTTTCAGTTGGGGAGACAACTCCAACATTTGTTATATTTACCTTTCGAAGAAAGTCCAGGTACTTTGTTGCTAAAGAATGCAGAAAGGCCAGGCCGTTCGGGAAGGTCTGCTTCGTACGCAAAGAGGTATATACTGAAGCGTTCCAGGCACCTTAAAACGCCTCCAGAAAGGGATTTATCTAGGGATATCCAAGTGTCGTCGTGGAAGTCCACATCGTCATTGATTTCAACGAATATCTCTTTCATTATATTGTTTGGAGGTAGGGTTTTCAGAGAACAATCTACCCACCGCATTGAGGATGACCAAGTTCCTCCGAGATATAATTGAACGCGTCGTAATGCAAAGGCGGGTGATAAAAAGTCGAGGTGTTTTAGAGAGTGTGCTGGTTGATAACTCAATAAATGTCGGTTTGAGGACGTAGCGGACTTACACGGATGAATGCGAAGGATAAGTAATTCCAGGTCTTTGGCATAAATTAATGCTTTCCGGCATGCTTCAATATCTTCGTCAGATCTGAGTTGGCCAATATCCAGCTCACGAAGGCAAAACAAGGGATGAAATAATAGAGGGTTGAATAGACCTGTCATTACTCTATTGATTGATTGACTTGACCAAGCGTCCAAATATTGCAGTCGATTATGGAGGTTCGGGTGGTAAGAAGGAATATTTGATTCCAGAGGTGTAACTTCGGAAATATTCCCAAAACTGACGTTCGACAATTTAAGCTTTGATGGGGGGTATAGGGCGAGACTTGCTGGAAGGAGTTTCATGCCAGCCACATACAACTCCATCAAGTCAGGAGAATGGAATATGCAAAGCAGTTCGTTCTTCGTTGTAACAGAAAACTCGTCCCATTCTAGGTTTTGATATGGTTTGCATATTAGATGCAGAAGGCGGATGTGAGGAAGCATTCGAAGAATCGCAGGGAATGTTGGGTCCAAGAGAGATTTTTTATGTATTATAACCCGGATTTCCCGAACGTAGGTCCCCAGTAATGCGTTTTCTGATAGTATGTCGAGAAGAAATCGATAGCTTAGGCGACGTGGGGACCCAGCTGGGGGTTGTAAATGTATCGCAAGCGATGAATAAAGGTATCTTTGGCTGCATTCTCGAAAAGCTATGGAAACCAAAGCACAATTTTGCAGGGCTTTTCGATGATCTTGTAGTTTTCCGACGATTTCTTCGACTATGTCTTGGGGGATGGTCACTGGCATAATGACAATGGTAGGTGGTCGAATGAAGGGACCGCTGAGTCATTGATTGTTGATGTTTCTAATAATTTTCCAGCTGACTTTCAAAGTTAACCATCTTTGGACCCACCAGCCATACTTCCGAAACTGCGCATCTAAAACGCAATCAAGTTTCGATTGAGGCGAGGACCAGACTTCAATAATCAAATCCTCTAATCGTGGCCACCCTGTATTTGCTGATACATCACAGAGTATCAAGTCAAGACACACGTAAGCGGTATGTGTGATTGGTCTAGACTATTGATTAAAATTTAAATCAATGCAAACTTTGAGTATAGGGATTCTCGTGACACAACAGCAAGTACTCTCTTTGCACTAAGGCCGGGGAATGTCCCTTCCAGTATTTTCGGATGACTCGCGGGTTCCCAGTGCTGTCCTATTACAAGGGAAACAGTGCGTAACGATGGTGATGCCCAACTTGCAATCGCCAAGTCAACAACTGACCATCTATGATCGCTCAAATCGATCCCGGTACCTCGGAAGCCTGTGTCGTGGATAGCTACCTCCTCGATGTTGTTTGATGGGGAAACGCTATCTAGAAGAGCGTGCATCCAAGGGAGGGCCTCCGGCATGGACGCGTCAACCTCAAGCGTTAGTTTTCGCAGTCGAGATAGTCGACTGAGATCCATTGTTTTCGTCAACGCATTCCCTGACGATAGAACGTGTGAGTGTGAATAGCAGTGACTTGTGAAAATAGTACCTATGCTCAGAGCCAGCGTCTCACTTGCCACAGAGACTTTGAAAATTTCGAGTGAGGCGGCGCAGTCTTCGAGTGCCTTCTGACAATCATCAATATCCTGTACCCGCTCCACCCTCCCGAATTCTAATTTCCGTAAACTCTGAATGCCAATCGAGTTGGAATCTATCAGGCCCCGAAGAAGTCGACCAGAATTTTGGATTGTGGATATTCTTAAAGCATCGAGTTGGAACTTGGGAGTTACAATAGAAGGTGCGTAAAGATCAGGGTTATTATTGCTATCGGGGGTGTTGTCTGGTTCGTATACGAGTGTAAGCGTTAAGTCCCGAAGTCGCGTGCACCGGCGGAGAAAAACGTCAATTGGGAAATCTTGGATACATCCAAGCGAAAGGCGCATCAAGGTCGGTAAATTGAACAAGTGTAGGACGGCTTCGTGTAGCTCCCCGCTTCCTTTCCAAGCTAACATATAGTTAGATTCGTAAGTCATTCGCAGGGATCGGAGGTGGAGGAGTAGGGGAATGATCGTAACCATTGGTTTATGCTCATGCCCAGTGGGTGGCTCCCAGCGAAGGTACAAAAGCTGTAACTCCAGATTTTGAACACAAAGGGCGAGAGCAGGGTGGTCCATGAGAATACAGAGTAGCTGCTGATTACGACGCTCTTCATCGATTTTTAGACAAAGAGTACCGAAGAGATGGATTTGGCATGAGTAACGAAAGAATCTTGAAATAAGGGTACACGTTTTGAGCGTGGGCCTATCATTTGCAAGGTGGTCGACGACAACGTTTAGAATGTCCTGGGGAATAATGGTAGGCATCGTAGTCGATTTAAGGTAGATCCTGCAGCAAATCAGGATCAGGGCATGACAAGTATCGAGAATTGAATCATGTGATGAATTTTATCGGACTTCAGACGCAACTTGGCATTTGGCTATTCTCCGAAGAAGGCCTAGGCTGGCCTGGTACATACCGCCAGAGTAGTGGACCGTAACGGAGAACACGCATGAACGATTGTAATAGTGATTAGATCACGAGAGTAGACATTGGTATTACACCGAAACTATTGGCATCAACATTAGTGACGATCTAAGGTCATTTACACATTAGGTTTACAACTGAAACAGGATGGCGACGATCAGTGGTCGAACGTATAATAAGAAATGACACTCACTATCATATTCAATTGCTGATTCGATTACCGAAAATTTAAAGGTAGTGATGATGCAGGCCATGACTGATCATGCGGGTATATCTGAGCGCAGTTGTTCGCCAAAGAGACTATTTTTCTCAAAAAGAGGTTGGGAACCTTCGTGAGAAGAAACCTAGAGAAGTCAGGTTCTAGTCCGGAGGCGTGGACTGAGAGATACACAAGATACAAATTCGGGGCATCCCAATTTTGAATCGTCAAATCAATGTCTCTCCACTCCTCCTCTTGGAGAGTTGGGGGGACGATCATATCACCCAAGCATAACACGATAGACTCTAGGTTGTTAGAAGATGGGATGCTGGAGAGCGTTTCGGATATCCATTGGAGTGCCTGGTGAGGGTTTCCCGCCACATGCAAGTCAAAAGATCGTAGAAAGACCAACGACCCGAGGTGAATAGATTTCGGCCATCGTTGCATACCTTGAGTATTATTGTATTAGGAGAGTAGGTTTCGAGTTTAAAATACACTTACAAGGTTCAATAACTCGAAGTCTGAGGTGTTCGAGCGTCGTTGTAGACTCGACTAATTTTTGGCACATGTTTATGCCTTCGTCTGTGCCCACTTCACCGATCTCTAAAGTGGTGAGGTTCCCCATACTAGGCAACGTATACGTCGAAAAGAGTGAACCAATAACGGGAGCCACCATATTGGGAATTGAAGCTATGATTAACTTCTCAACGTTCCAAGGTTTAACGTGTTCTTCTGTTTGCTGAACAACGCCGATGTCTAGTGTCATCGGATTGACATTCAGAGACGTATTTAGATAAGAAACTTTCAACGTCTTCAGGTTACAACCCTCGAAAGCTAAGGAACACGGAAAATCTGTGATTTGTGATGCCACCACATGTTCTAAATAGGGGAGGCGGAGAAGGTCCAGGATGGATGAACGGAGGGCAAAACTATAATTCTCCCATTGTGCTGTACCAAACCAGTACGATCCAAAGTCCAAGGTTCGTATGCACGGCATCATCTGGAGAGTGGCTATTAACATATCCTCTCCGACGATGATGGCGTCCCCTGGCATTCCGATATCGTTGTCCGCGATTAAGAGTAGCTTTAACTTTTTGACGTGGCAAGCTAACTCTGGGTGGACGGACAGAATATCGTAGAGGGTACGATTCCGGGTTTCGTTTGAGACAGTGATTTCAATTGCAGAAAACAAATGTCTTTGGCTGGGAGAGCGAAATGGCTTTGAAATTAATGAAGAGACTTGTAGGGAGTGAGGATCATTTTTTAGGTGGTCCGTGATATATTCGATGAGCTCTTGAGGTAAAGGGATGTATCGCATGATGGAAAGTGGGCATGGTAACTACCACTATCCAGGAAGCGCTTTTAAACGTTATCACAACGGCACTGCCGCACAAACGGTCCGTGCTCATACTAGTAGATTGAAAACTATTTGGGGATCGTATCAACAGGGTACACCGCCACGGTCGGAGTCTTTAGATCTAAAAATTGCCCAAAACCGATCGCTGGGGCATTTTTCACTCGTATCCGTCTGATGAACGCCGGCTGTACGGGAGTTGATTCATGCAAAGGTATCACAGAATGTCTTTGCACAGGGATTCCAGACTAGAACGGTAGCAGGATATTCATAAGGCTATGTAGACGTTGCTTGGATTAGCTGACGCACCTTGAAGAATTTCGAGGAACATGAAGCGCCTGTCTCATCTCATATTGCGCTATCCTGGGAGTGTACTGAACTGCTGAGTGGTTGGTGGCGCCTGATAGGTCAAATAGGCATAACAGGGGAACCCACAACAGATCTTCAAAACGATGTAGGTAAATTGATTTGATCTTGGTCTTGAATTGACCAAGGTTTTCCGTTAGTGCAACGAATCGGCGTCATTGTGGGCGATAACTTGGTCATGAGCCTCGAGGACGTAGGCGAACCTGTGGCCAACGTGTCTAAAGCATGTCGACTATAATATGAAAAAAAAAAAGCCAAAATGGAGCCGAGAGACGGTATTTTTACTTTATTGAGATGTGGCGACTAGCACAAACGAGATATTATAGTGGATTGCGGCAAGGGTGGAGGGTAAGGCGGCAGGAAAAGAGCGACACTTGTATTTGTACATGTTTGTTCCTTGGCGTGAAAAAGGTCGGCCCGAGTCGTCCGAGTCAACCACCATTTTTTCCTTTTTGAATATTTTCAAGTTTGCCATCTTGAACTCAAATGGAACTCGTTACTTGTTCGTTGTGGCACGTATCACACATTCGCCGAAAACAGATCTTGGAAATATGAATGTTTTCTGTATTGGTACGGATGACCTTCATGTACCCCTAATATTTCTTCTCAGTCTCCTCTGGCTTCCGAACAGACGTGCCAACGACGTGAAGCAATATAACTCATGCCTATGTCCC
This sequence comes from Collybia nuda, assembly GCA_015584075.1. Classification (NCBI taxonomy): domain Eukaryota; kingdom Fungi; phylum Basidiomycota; class Agaricomycetes; order Agaricales; family Clitocybaceae; genus Collybia; species Collybia nuda. The sequence goes on from MU150284.1 coordinate 58,996, forward strand.
CCTTCCTTCACTGGAAATTCCTGTTAACCTTTAATCAGCGCTTTAGCTCAACCGACAGAATACAACAATACTCACTTGCAACTTCGTCCCTGAGAGCCTCAATAGCTCTATTCATCGATTCAAAGCCATTCTGCATCGCTTCGATCTCTATTTGAATTGCCTCCAAGTTTGAATGTAAAACTTCGAGGTCCTCTTCAACGTCGGTTATAGTATAATTTCTCACTTCAGATGGGCTTGATAATCCATTTAGCAGACTTAGGTAGCCCTAGCATCACTACCCACCGTGGCCGGAGGCGTACAGGCCTCCGACGCGAAGAAAAATAATCTGAGGTTACCGAAAGGTCGGCCGATGATTCTGGCGAATCCCAATCACCTAAAGATAGTCGAAAACTCTAACAAGATTTATAATTAGTAGGCCACTCACTAGCGTTGATATCACTCGTCGAAGACATCATAATTCACCGGAATGAAGGTGAACTGTTGTGTGGAACACATTTAGCAGTACTCTTCCCAGACAAGGGGAATGTCTCTAAGCTCGGACCCGTTTCAACATTTGTCTTAACTGAAACTGTCATCGTCAGCATGCTCTTAGTCAGTGTTTCACCTTTAAAAATGTCCGAATTATACCATGACACTTGTCAGAACCACAGACGTAATATATCAAGATCAATGAGTCGTTTTCCTGGACTCCTATTATTAATTTACCAACAAGCACCCTCAACCGAACTGCTTCTGGTTTCGTTGATGGCCCCCACGATCAACGGGTAACGAAGGACTTATTTCTTGACACGAAATAAAATCTAGCCAGCCTCCGACATAACCATAATGTATGTCTCCTTCGAATTCTGCAGTGCTAGTTCTGATCGATATATAGAGATCGCTTGCCTCGACTTTGGATAGTGGTCAAGTTAATCAAAATGAAGTACACCCCTTCAACCCTGTGCAACTGGATAATATCAAATATGAGCTTGATATCCTCAAAAGTGGGATACCTCCCCACGCGCCCTAGGCATATGCAGTGGTACCAGATCTCTGAGACCCTCGTAAGTTTCTTCCTACTCTTGCGCTACCTCTGTCTGATCTTTTATCTTGACACGGTTTGCAAAAAACATCTCCTACATTCGCCGTTGGTCGTGGCCCAACCGCACTGATAAAAAGAGTAAATAGCGACTCCCTGACACCGTGCCCCTCACTTGCATCCAGCTACTCAATATCGACATGCGAAATTCATAAACGTGTTACAGAACTACAAAATTTCCTCTTTAAACGAAAGTTACAAAAAACAATTCATATATCCCTGGTTATCGATCCGGGTAAGAAAATACCTCGATGTGAGTACACACGATTATAACACGTCAGTCCCCCATACGCCCTTTGAACACTGACAACTACTCATTAGAAATTCTACCTCTTCCTCCGACGCCCCCCACGACTAGTGTGTAATGGCGGGTTGTTTATCTTGCGTAAGAGGAATTTAAGGAGGCCCCCCGCATATGCATTCTCTCGGGGGAATATTTTGTGATTCTTCTTTGAATATTCGCTCAATTCCAGTTCCGTTGGAAAAATTTCAATCGGTTTGTTTGAGTTCGGAAGGTCAACCAAGTCCACTAAATTGACGTGTGTTTCCCTCACTTTCTGTTGTTCATGAGTTAGATTAACTGTGCATAATCACACCTGCGACGTACATCTCTACAACCATTGAGTGTTTCTGGAAGAGGTGTAATGTTTAAAACATTGCACAATCCATACCATGAGTTGATATCGTTTTCATCCGTGCCGTAAATATCATTGAACACCTTTACCATTGCATTTTTGAACCTCTCACGGACTTCTGCTGTCTCCTCACGATCCCAGCCATAGAGCCGACTTAAACGGTGAAATTCTTCAGTCGCGGGTTGAGCAGGATTATAGGTGAACAGTTCAAATTCTGAAAAGAAATCCTTCAAATGGTTGGATTCCGGAGTTATGTTGATCTTGCGAGTACGGCGTTTAGGGCGCTAATATGCTCGAGTAAGCTGGAATATCATAATACTGGATCAAGGCGAATTACTGACGGCGATGATACTTTAGATTTCGCCATGCTGAAATCGACACTTTTCGTCGTAGGGACAAGTACCGGTTGCCGCGAACTGGCGGCACTGTCCAGAAGGAGGCATAGAGATGGGCTTGGTAGACAAAAAGCGTGAGATATATACGTTACTCTGCAAGTTGTAGGCCTGGATTTACATAACGCTCACGTAACATTCACTTGCTTCGCATCGTGCTTCTACCTCACAAAACAGATCCACTAATATTATCAAACCCTGTTTCTGCCCTATAGTTTGGCGCCATATTTACTGATAAGAATGATTCGTTACACTGATTTAAAACTACTTCAAGGGTGACCCCGAACAGGCTTTGGCACGTACCTGCGGAAAGGGAGAGACGCCATCAGCAGCGAAAGGGTCCTCAGATGAGTAAATGTGACGTACGGCTCTTCTAAATATTTATTCTCTTCTTCCGTAAGCGTAAAGCCGGTTATAATGCTCTCCTCGAGGCGTGCTACAGAACTGAGTCCAACAATTGGGCTAGTAACCTTGCCCATATTCCATGCCAACGCCACTTGGGCCATTGTTTTCCCATGCTTCTTAGCAATTTCCGCAACACGTGAAACGATTGAAGAATCCGCCTCAGAGATTTTCGGCTCCCACACAGTGCCTCTCGATACTGCAGTGCGGGTAGTGTCAGGTGTATCGAGTGGGCGAGCAAGAGTCCCTCCATGGAGAGGTGCCCACGGGATAAGGCCGATTCCGTTGAAATTGCAGTAGGCAATCATCTCACGTTCCTAAAAGATGAAAGGCAGGTTATTGAGTAAAAACAGGCTTTCCAGAAGATTAATTACGTTACCTCCTCCCGATATAGCAGAGAATACTCGTTTTGCATGCTTACGAATTTGGTCCACCCTCTACGGTCTGCGACGTCGTTCAACATAGCGAACTGCCAGGCACGCATCGAACTGGCGCCAATGTATCTGACCTTCCCCTGCTGTATGAGATCGTGGAGAGCTTTCATTATCTCTTCGGGCGGCGTATCAGGATCGAACCGATGGATTTGGAGTAGATCAATGTAAGGAGAATTCAACCGTGCCAGCGACGCATTAACAGCATTGAATATAGCGGCACGAGAGAGGCCGTATTGATTTACGTAGGTGCGTTCTTTCTTGAGTTCGGGATGGATGGCAGTCCGCACCCCAGGATCTTCGTGAACTACACCGAAACATTTTGTGGCGATGATAATCTGTTCACGTGGGATCGAATACTATATAAAATGGCATGTTAGATTTGGGCCAGACGAGTGAATGTCAGAAAATGCATACTTTTTGAAGGAACTTGCCAACAACGACCTCCGAAATGCCGTTAGAATATACATTGGCCGTATCAATAGTGTTTATCCCTCTGTCCCAAGCCGCTTTTAAGATTGTTAAACTTTCCTCCTCGCCGATAACCCATTTCTACATTAAAGCTTAGCTATAAAAGTCAACAACCAAAGTGAATTACTCACAGCCCAATCCGGCGTGCCGAAGCTCATAGCACCAACCTAAATCCAGTTAAATCAATCCAATAAGCTTCCTTCGAAGATGAGAAGAATACATACGATGGGAACTGATACCCTTAACCCAGATTTACCCAGCCGGCGATACTCGACCTGTGTAGTGGATGGTTTTGCGGTCATTTTGGAATAGTGAAGTATTTTTCAAGAAAGGAATTCTTATCGACAAGAGTATGCTCAATAGATATACCAATCCCATTTTCTTTATAAGGTAAGGGAGTCAACGTCATCGCACGGCTTGTCCACATGAGTTAGGTCAGATTTAGAAGCTTGGATCCACATGGCCGATAAGCATGTTGCTTACATTTATGAAAAATGTCTCTCACTGTCGTGAGTAAGAGGTCTGATGATACCCTTTTTCACAGTCATGGAGGTCGTAGTCAGGAACAAAGAGTGACTCATGAGAAACACTGTGAACACATGACCTTTTATCTCGGTCCGAGGTCCGGCTGTGACTCCCAGCAAACCGCAAAGCATCATGTTAGAAAAAAAACTTGAAAACACAAGAAACATAAAATTACAAAATGGTGGCCTATTAATATATAAAAGGAGAGAGGGGGGAATCATAGGGATAAATAAAAGTGCAGTCAACGATTCAAGATTCGACGAAGCAAGAACCTCAATAAGCCCCCTGCTTTTGCGTGTTCTTTAGGAAAATACTTGCTTGTGGCTATAGTGTAGTCTGCCAATTCATCTTCGGTCTCAAAAACCTCAAAATTTACAATGACAGGACAAGAGTCTCCATCGTGTTGAATGTGGTTTTTAAAGTCAACCAGATCGATCAAATTAACATGTGCGTTTTGAACTGTCTAAGATCGTTGGGTCTGATTAATCTATGGAGTATATTGATAATTAATGGTGTTGCATACCTCGCGGCAATCATCAAGGCTGTCCCAGTTTTCAGGCTTTAAATTCAAGATCCGGCACAACGACCGCCAGTTGTTAATATCGTTTACATCGATACCAAAAATCCTGTTGAATTCCATTACCAACGCTTTCTTAAAACCTTTCCTTGCAGTACGCTTTTTGAGGTTGTCTCGTGGCCATAACTCATGGCACAGGCGAAAGAACTCATCTGTCACGGCCTGGGTTTTGTCATAGACAAACCCAGGAAATTGAACGAAGAATGCTTTGAGATGATTTATGTCAGGCTTTTGTCGGACGAGTTTCTGGCGGACCCGTTGGCGGCGCTGAGTTGGGTGCCGTTTAGTCTAATAAAAATGCCAAGTGAAGTGGATGGTGTTACCTTTCTAGGCTTCTCGAGGTTTTCCTGAACGTCGTCGACAGATATAATGTGGCGAGATCTACATCGAGCTCCGAAACGGCAGCCTATTCCTTTAGTGAAATAACGGCAGAGTTTTGGTTCTGGCGCCGCAATACTATCCTCGTTCAAGGGGAGGAGGTGCGGGTATTTGCACTGGATACCATGTCCACATGACCCAGACGAAGCAAACTGAAAGCACAGTTTCACAGACCGAGTTGTCGCCAATTTGTCATAACTCTGGGTGTCGATAGTGTGGGGATTGGGATTGGAAATGGAAATGGTTTGGGTGTGCAAGAATCGGCATTTATCGCCATATTTGCATGGGGTTTCTGTGGAATTGTAACGACACACAGTCCGCGTTGCCATGAGGGGAATGCTTGGGGCGTGGCTCTCCGCAGTTCTTTTTTATAAGATGAACGTTTCGGGCACGTTGCAGTCACGCTGCCTGCCCTGGGCTTGTACCGGGGCCGGACACTAGTGGTGGGGGATCCAACCTTTTCTCCAGCGGGTAATGAATGGGGTTGAAAGAATGGGCATATATACAGGTTTCGAATCTCCATGAAGGTAACCTCAAGAAGTAGTCTTCACAAAAAAGAGGGGTTTGTTGTTCCAATAAACGCACAGAATCTCTTTTGAAGCGAGCTTTGGCATACATTGTTCGGTGAACGATGAACCCAAGATTGGCCGAGACATCCACGAATCAAACGCCAACGAAACAGATCGTAGATTCTCAAACCTAGGATCTGCAAGAGTGTCGTCGATGTCGGTCAGTTTTGTAAGCACGCTCTGGTTTTCCTCTGCGACCAGCTGATCGAACAGGGAAAGTTTGACATGTTCAAGACTGTTGTTGGCGCTGAGCAGGATCGATTGGAGCCATTCCAGCATTCGCGGGTTTTGAGCCATTTTTATTGTAAGTCGGCGAAGAGACGTTACAGAATTTAGGTCGAACGCGCGTTGTGGGGTCATGACTATATTCGATATCAGTTCTTGAAGTTAGCAATGTAGGAAACCACGGACAGGTAAATTTCACGATGAGCGTGAGTTCTTTAAGTGAATATGCGGACGCTTCAATCACCTTCTGGCATTCCAAGATTTCGTCATCCCTCCTTACCGAGCCGACGTGGAGTTGGCGAAGCTGTGAAATTTCAACGGAAGTTAATAGATGGGTGAACACTCTAGCGAAGCTGTGGTCGGCATTAAACGTAGAGGAGATGGAGAGCGATTGGAGCCACGCCTTCGGCCTAACATTTTCCTCGAGGCTAACTTCGTGATAAATGCATGTTGGTGAAAAAATGTCCGTTAGCGTCAATTTCTTCAGATCGGTGCACACGGAAAATAATGAGAGGGGGAAGCCCGTCACATGTGATATATCAATGTTGGACAAGCCCGGCGCCTGAAGGCGCTCAATTAAAGCGGTTTTTAGAGATGGTTGAAAAGCCGTCCATGATAAAGGCTCTGCTTGGGGTACCTGCCAGGATATAGAGCGCAGATTGTTGAGTGCTCGAAGGATCAAGGGAAGCACCTTGTCGTTGCTCCCCTCGTATATAATTAAGTTTAGGTAACGAGGGTTATGTGCCAGGTCTGGATTTAGCGTAAGGATGCGGTGGAATGCTTTGATTCGTTTCACCCTCCTGCAGTCAAGTTCAAGACGTGCGAAGAGGTGTTTTCGACAGGGGTCACAGAACGACCGGGAGATTAGCGAAACTTTCTTGAGAGCCTTTTTATCGCTTTTTATTTTCTCGACAATTTCGTTGACTATGTCTTGAGGTATCAAGGTTGGTGTCATCCTATACCTGCCGCGTTTTAACTTTCCAGAGGGTAAACTTTCGTGGTTGCACCGGCTATCTGATTTTCCGGACCCAAGTTAGTTATCGATGAATTCAATCAAACAGGACCAAACATGTTCGTTTTTTCTTTCTCTTCCCAACCACAACACTGCAAAATGTCTTTCTTCGAGCTGGGTTTCTCTCAAATGAAAAAATTCTTATTGTAAGGTAATTGTTTTAAATCCTTTCTCACTTCCTTTTATCATTCCTTTGGCTTGATGACAAAACCTTTTTACTGTACCACGAACGCTCCGGCGTAGTGAGATTACCTTTTCTACAACGGTATCTGACCTTTATCTATCCGTCTTCCTCTTATTTATCAACTTTTACGATCTCATGCTGATTTTCCATTGTCTCATAGCCCCAGACCTCAGGTCTGACAACATAGTCGACATGATACAATCGTGAGCATCAATACAGATTTTAACCTCGATCCGAATTCATTTACATTCTTTCTAGCTCAATGGCTTACTTATTGACTTTCCTTGTCGGTTCAGATCATACAAAGGCTCCCATCCGCCTTCTCTGCCCATTTCTCGCTACCCACGCACGTCGGACAGTAAAAGAGATCATCAGGGTCATATAGCGCCTTATACTCCCTGAGGATGTCTAAGTTCGCTCCGAAGAAGTCAGCTCTCCAGTCAGGATCTCGCGCATCGGCTTCATTCATATAGCTGCCAGTGTTGGGCGCTAGCTCCTTCATCGCTCCCACCTTCTCAAACGTAATGTCGTTATGCACCATATCTTGCCCAGCCTTGGATGTACCTAGTGCCCATCCTCGGGCCACAATGTTGTGTATGTATGCCGTCCTCCACGCAGGATTGACCCCGGAGTTTTTGTCGGAGGCATCGGCTGTTACCTGTCCACCACCCACGATGCATACGTTGTTGACAGTAAACTCTCCAGGCTTACCAGCCGTGACATTCAACATCTTTGCCAGTGCGGCAGGATCGGTGGTCAGAGCCCTTCTATCTAAAAGTCGTGAGCCCACGGCACCCGATGTGCCCACGAGTTGTTGTACTCCCGATAGGGTGGAGTAATAGCTTTGATACGAGGGAAATGGGATGTATGAAACTGAAATATCGAGAGAAGTTTCGTTGTATTGCACAAGTTTAGCCATTGTCGGTGCGAAAATATCAACAACTTCGGCGAGAGACTTATTAGCCACTGCGAGTACTTGAGTAAGCCCAGTCGTGAAGTTCGCAAATACCGGTGTGGGTGAGCCGACAGCCCACGCACCGTATCCCGAGAATCCACCGTCGTTAAGATCCGGATAGGCGCCATAGATGATGGCGACTGCTTTCATGAAGTCGGGAATGGAAATGTCAGAGAATGGTGCCATCGTGAGGACTTGTGCAATCCAGGGATTGGATGGGTGGGCCTTGACCGTCGCAGAAGTGACAATCCCGTATGTGCCTCCCCCACCACCACGAAGCGCGAAGAAGAGTTTCTGATTTTGACAAGCCGAAGCCGTGACGATCTGACCGGAGGCAAGGACGACTGTCGCTTCCAAAAGTTGATCGGCCCCCAGGCCAAAATTTCGCGATGCTGGCGAATGACCGCCGCCTTGCATCCAGCCACCAAGGCAACCAACGGTCTAAAATACATGTCATATCATATCAATCGAAGCGATAGCGCCCAGGGGGGATCCACTTACCGGATCACCGCCTCCCACAACTACCACACTCCGAGCACTCGCAACGGCGTAAACTTCGCTCCATGCGTAGCCACCACCGATCACGAAGGCGCTGCCGGTCCATGTGTTCTGTGAGCATTTGCCGCTGGAAGGTACATATGTTTGTTGAAATATAATACCCTTCCTGAGATGTCGGATCCAGATCTCTAAGCTCCCAAATCCGGTGGATCTAGGACAAATGGATGAGCCTCCCGACTTGACATAGCGGACGATACTACCCGGAAACATGCAATGTACCTGCCGAGAAGATCATGCCCCGTATTTTTCACTACGAGTCTCAAGTTGTTTGCCTTTGCGAATAACACCCCGGTTCTCACATGGGTTGCTTCCGTCGCGTTGATTGTATACCATGGAGAATCACCGATAGTACATGTACCTGGGATCGCGACCTCTCCTGCAGACGAATTTACAGGCAGACATGACGATATTATCGGAAATGAGTAGCCAATCGACTGATCGGCCTGAAACGTTGAATTACTCCAGCGAGTGTCGACAAATGCACATTGTTGGGCATCAAATAACGGGCCAGGATAACAGACGGCGGCTATCGGGGTGTTCTTGATCAATCGCCCAGACACAGTATTGTTGAGCAATTCCCACCCCGGATTTGAAGGCCAGCAGGTATCATTGGGGCTCTGAAATGTCGTTTAGTTGATAATAATCTATGACGACGAATCAGGGTCCTACACATTTGCAGATGTTCACCGAGCCTGACGCAGAAGTGATAAGAGTCAGGGTAGAGAAAAGCGTCAAGGTGAAGGTCTTCATGAATTATAAACACGCTTGAATGTTGCCGGTTGATGTCCACACGTCCGCCAATGTTGGGGTTGAGTTTGTTGATAGAGGCTTTAATAGGGTGAGTGCAAAGGACGAGAACGAGGATGGTGGGGAAATAACTGAATGGTTGACAATGACATTGACATGTTCAGCAACACGGAAACCGTTATTTTCGTACGGCACCTTAATGGTTTGTGACGCAGCCACGATAATTACGTCTCCAGGCCCCAATCCCACGGTACGGAGTGGTCAAAAAGCCGGTGAGGATAATTTGATACCCATCTGCAGCCTGCGCCCTTACTCAATGGCCCTGTATAGTATCGATCCCAGCCAAGCACTTCATATAGATGTGAACCAGAGCATTAGATGTGGTTGGGGTGGAACGGTCGAGAACTGAGCTATTCTCATCTTTCCCCAACACCTATCAGAGCGTGCGAAACCCGAACTTGGAGAGTATTCCCAGAGATCACACGAACGTTATTGTATAGCACGATCCCAGGGTTAAGCTTTTCAGAATTTCAGAAGAGGAGTGTGACATAAAAGCTACTTAGGCCAAGGTCTGGACCCAGTTGTAAGCGGACGGCGTGTCATGGTAAATGAATGTTTTTATGAACGGACAAGAGAAGAAACCAAAGTCGTGTTGAAGTCGCGTTGGCTCTGAGGCTCCGTTGACTCCACCAAGTTCGGTTCAGAGAACTCACCACATGGATCTCACATGACTAGAGTATTTACGTTTTATAGGTTCGGTCCCACCACACCCTCTTCTGCTCAAACAATCTTGTTTCTGTTTTTCTTTTCTTCCTATAAAAATTGCTTGTCTGCGCTATCTGCAAAGGAGAGGCTCAAAGCAAGTGCTCGAGATGTCATGTAGTTGCCTACTGTGGCACAGTTTGTCAAACAGCAGTAAGTCGTGACTTTATTTCTCTCTCCTAGTTATTTTAAGTGAGCTCGTGACCCTATAGGACTGGAAATCGCATAAACGACAATGTGGGAAGCCCATTCTGAATATAGGTGGTCCCCCGCCGACCATTATGACTGGACATGGGGTATGGCCTGCCTCGTACTCGCCGTTCGGTCAGGTGGTCAACCCTACCACCGGATTATCCATTCCGGTCTCGCATAACACCAAATTCTTTGAAGAGTTATTCGGATACACCGATAGTAACCCTCAGAGAACATACGAAGAGCTCATCGACGCTTTTAGATTGCAGCGTTCTGCAGATGCGCGCAATGGGAGTGGCCCAACGACGGCGGGGTTCACCGATTTCCTTGAGAAGGTTCAGGCGTCGAAGATGGTTCCTAATTGGTGGAAGGAAGATGTCCATGTGCCGGCCATCTTAGCGTTCTCGGAGACGGATGAATGGGCGCGTCTGGATCGTGTTGTAGACGACGATCAAATTTTCATGCGACATACAGACGGAGGAAAACGTCGTCCAAGTATAGTGAAGTTGAGGCTTCAGATGATGTCAGAGAGGATCTGGGGGACAAAATTTTAGCTTTTGGAGCTGAGGATTCTCATCTTGCTAACCCCCATACTCCTACCACCGAGAACAAAGTTGAAAACATTACTGTCTAGCCAATAGTTATAACGTACAGAAGAATCTTGGGACTATAATTTGCATTTAATAACATAACCCTGGCTGAGCCGTATGTTGAAGGATGGGCGCGCCCGTTTCCGTTCCTTTGAATTGAATTAGGCAACTTGTATACCTGTCTCCATACTCCTCGGCACGTGAGAGTACAACTCGGTCTATTTTTGAGACACGCGGTGTTTATTTCTATTTGTTCGGCGAGAGTAACCTGCAATATATTTGTAGTCCAATCGAGTTACATATAATCACCCTTCCCCTTTCAACTATTAAACACAGACGGTACATCAACTATGGCTCGTGGGGTTCTAGTTAAATATGTCAGGTCTTTTCCCGCAAATCTGAGAAATTTCTCACTCTAGGTACAATGAATCATATGATTATGGTATGACGATATTGGCGTCTATGGAGCGCTTCAATGCTCGAAAGGGAGAGCCTCTGAGATTGTGACGAGGTGCAACTTTTGTTGCAAGCCGTTTTTTAACTTCAATTTGCTTCCCCCATCCCCAATAGGTCATATTTCTCCAATCCTCAAGCGCAGTCCAACTCTGTTTTTCCACATTTTAAATTCCACTTGTGTTGTATTTTATACCTACTCACCATGACGCCATATATCACCTTATAACCTAGGGATGGTATGGGCGACGCCTCCTTCGTGGGGTGCCACGACAAGTATCTTTTGTGTTGGAAACTGGAGCCTGCTCTTTGGATTCTTGGACCGTAAGACGATGCGTATTCTGGTCCAAAAAGGGACGACCAATAATTGCAGCAAGAGATATTGAGTCGATGAGTATCATAAGTAAAATGATCCATAACTTCGTGAAGAGTCGCATATCGTGGGGTGATTGACCTTGTAAGGGGTCCGTGGGCGACGTAGAAGGAGGGAGTTTATGACCGACTCGTCATATTATATGCGTGGCGAGCTTGTGACACGTTGAGAGATTTTGGAGTGGCTTAATCATAAAGGCGCAGTGATTCGTCCAGCTCCGTGTAAGAGAGGGAATCTCTCTTTGCTGTGTCAGCTGGCTGATCCGCCATTATATCAATACTACGCACTTGGGATAAATATCCCACAGTCCGGTGTCGATGACCGTCACTCTCATGATGCGGTGCTCCCGGAATGACTCGAAGTCCAATGAATAAAGAATTCTAGAGATGGTAAGTTCGCGACGGGGAACAAACGAAGGCGACGCTAAATATAAGAGTATATACAACAAAACTAAAGTTTTTCCTGTTGGATCTTGGAGGCACTCAACTGAAATTTGTGGGATGAAGGTGAGTGTATACATAAAGCGATCAGTATTATTATCAGCGGTCCCCCATTTGTCCATTTATAAGATCGGTAGGTTCGGAATCACGAGGTAGCCGGAGTTCCGGTCCGAGAAACGATTGTGTAATCTGATTTGTTTTCACCATTAATAAATGTCTCTTGGAACTGCATCATGTAGAATCTATTCAAACGGTAAGGTATGAATTACCAAAGCCTATATAAAACGTACTGACAACGGCTCTATAGTGGCCACCAGGAAATCGGTATTCCATCACAAATATCGAGTTAAATGGCCGACAGTCATGTGTTTCCTAAAAAGGGGCTAGAAGGCATTTGGGATGCCATTACTAAATCCTGACAACCAAACAAAAGCCCCGAGCTCTTCATACGATGACATCGACAGTTCACTGTAGCATTTTTGCCCTTACCGGAACTTGCAACAAAGGAGAGCGTTGTCAACTTCCTCACATTTCAGCGAATATTGTCTACGCCCTCAGATCAGCACAGGTGTCGAAAATCATACTCCAATTAATGATTTACTATTCACTTCTATATTCCCAGCGCCGATCGCAGCACCCCTTTGAGAAAACGCACTTGGATAAACTTGATGAGCTTCTTGAGGACTCGGGCTTTACTTACGACTCTACCCAACCCATGATGAGTGAGTTTTACCGAATGTGTAATGCTTTTGGCTGGAGTGGGTACGGTGATGGAAGGGATGTGGCCAAAACACTTTTCAAGCAGATATTGGCGCGAGAGTTCTTGGGGAGTGGATACAGAGATGCGTCTCAAGAAACACTAGAGGAAACATCAGAAACGATTGCATCTGGCTTCGACGATCTAGGCTCTCCCATCGGTCCAATGGAATTTGTTGCACCGGACCAGGAGAGCGTTGTATGTCTCATCGAATATATCATAACTTCATTAATAATACCCTTTATCATCCTCTAGCCATTGAGGATGAACAATCTTTATTTTCAGACAGGCGGAAAGAGCCTGGGAGTGCCGGAACTGGATACAGACCAGCCAGGCGAAGTGTACCAAACCACACTTCAGGGCTGGGGTGACTCGGTAAATGGGCATGACGCAAATTCTCCTAGTCCAGGCACCATGTTCCCCTTCAATTACAGTTTTAATGCTTACGGATGGGGGCCGTGGTGGATGGCACTCAGGTTATCGAGTGGCGTCTGGCCCATTATTCCTAATGTCCTCTCAGCATCAAATTATCCTGACCAACGTCAACTCACATACCTCCCACGGTACAATAATGGTTACACTCCAGAGGCCCCTGTGCTTCATGACCCTCTCCCGTTTAAGACTTATGACGAAGTCATACAGAAATTTTACGCCACTTATGGAAAAGACGAGGAAGTTCTTAATGCGTGGCATGCACTATGTCGCAAAATAGGCATTTCTCCACCTCCCGATACTATCGAAGGTTGTAAAGAGGTAGGTTAATTTCTGATTCGTCGAGGGGTTGGGTTTACTTAGCGACAAATGAAAATATAGAGAGTGAAAAAGACATACGTTAACTTGATTGATCTTGTTAACACCCCGGACTCGATGACGGTCATGACTTTCCCCTCAGAACTTGCGCTGAGTGAATATTCGAAGGAGCATGACAAGATATTCCCCAAGAATCGGGCACATGCTGAGGGCCTGCTCCGCTACTTGCTACGAAGGATATATTAAGGATATTTGTTCCACCGAAAATTGAGGGAGACCAATAGTAGGAGCGTAGATCGAGGTTTTCGGTGTCTGTTTTGGTCATTCATTCTATGGAATTGAAATAGAGGATAAAGGAAAAATATCATCAATATAAACATACGAAATTGAAAATATTACACCATTCACACCCATAAGTGACACATTCCAGGTCAGCAAGTAGTACCTTCATGTGTGATTCGATATATATATAATATAACAGGGGAGTCTACCCGAATGGGTTTGGAATGCAATACCCATTAACAGTCTGGATGTGGACCTTCAGCTTCGGTATTTTCAAATGTGTGGAGTAGCAGGGATTTTTTTTGACTAGGTTTGGATATGATTTGTTCGATGGCGGTCTGAATGTTCTACCCCCATTACTAATTGAATGAGTACACTCTGGCTTCCATCAAATACCACAAGCAGTTGGCTTCAGTGCACAAATAATGCCATTGTAAGTCACGGACATTATTACAAGTACATGTTTGACTTACCTCTAAACAAGACAGAGTGTTTATGGATCGCAGCACGCTGGTGATTTCTACAGTATCCTTGTTCCGAAGCTTCATGCGCCCACTTAAACTGAAAGGGTATATATCAACCAAAAATAAAAGAGAGCTTTAACACTCTTTCTTACGATACAAAAAAGAAATTAAGTATACCGTGACCGAAAATGAGGGGTCCTTGAGTTTTGATAGAATGGGGATTCGGCGCACGTTTGGCAGTAACCATAACCACGAACCATACCTCTGGGGTTTTCAAGGGAAATGAATGGGAACAATATAACTTGAAGCTGAATGGAACAGACCCGTGTATGGCTTTGCACAAATTAGGGAGTGCATTATTAACTTGTTTTGTTACTGGGGAAGGCAGGATGCAAACACTTATCAAAATCATGACAGGTGTAGCACTAGATACCATTATCGGCTTGCTTGTTCAATTGTGGACAGGTTTGGAACAGGGGCACCTCGTCACTATCCCAGTCTCTGCGGCGAATGCTGGGTTTAGGGGGGCAAAATTTCATTTTTTTTAATCAAAAGGGATGTTCACGGATAATCCAGAGCGACGGTCTATTAAGAAGTTCGGAGGTGCTAATATATAATTGATGAAGTTTCATTGATATGAACTAAACGGAAAACATACCTTTTGAACCACTCATATGTTACCACACGTTTCAAGTGGTAATAGAGAGAAGCCACGATAATCACATCCACAAAAGCTCCAACAATAAAGACAAGAGCGATCAACCAGTCAAGGGTCGATGCAAATACAACCATATTTAGCACTCTTGAAACGTCAATGAAATCTTCTGCTTGGAGTGCAAAGCCTCCCCCGGGGCGTATTAGAGATAGGGACCGAGATATAATGCTAATATGTGAAGTTCCAGAGAGGCAGTAGATTCGAAATGCAAAAAATCCCTTGTTCGGATGTTAGGCTGAAGAGACCTTGCGATAAAGAGAATCACTTGGATAATAGACGTGATAGTACCTCAGTAACAACGCTCACCTTCAGTGGATATTAATTGGGGCCATCCGGGGCTGATCTTCCAAGGATAATTACATAGTGATACACAGTGTATCACTTCCAATAATAACATCACAGAAAGGGAGTCTCACAAAACGATTGCAGCCTGAAAAAAAAAATTACAAGGGGAAATCATAATAGGCGGTGGAAATAGCCCACCAAGATTCCGAGAAACGAGCGGTCTTTAGAAAAAGACTGGTAATATGTGTGCCCTTGGAAAATGACGATGCCAAAGAGAATAAGACTGGTGATGAGTGCAAACATCACCGAGCCACAATTTTCATCAGATAACAAGTTTTACACGGGTCCCTCAACGGCCATGGTTAAGGGAAAGGATGAGGGTAAAGGGTAGATTGGGCAGACGATAAGAGGGAAGATAACAGACCAGGGGCTATGGGAATCTTCAAGGCGGTCTTCCTTTGATATTTGTTTGCATTAGTGAGAGAAAATGAGGTTTCGAGTATATTCCTAGATACAATACCTGATCTGGACATGCTGGGGTTGGTATTTTAACTATGAAGCCCAATGATAGATCTAAATGCACCACTTTGATATTCATGGGACTTGATGAAGGAGGCGGTGTACTGGCCTTTAGATCAAGTGCTTCTCTTTTAATATAAGCTGAGAGTTCTATAAATGAGATACCAGTTATTAAATAAAAGGTGGTTGCGGTTGTTGCATCTGTGGTGATTCCGTAAATATCAACCAAAGAGGTGGGTCATGATGACCAATTTAAAAAAGCCCTTGCCTACTGATACCGTTCTTTTAATCTAAACCTCGTCAGAAAGATAGTATAAAATTAGTGGCCTAGTTACAATCAGATATCATGGAGAAAACCAGTCTAAAATTTGGGGGACAACTTTTAAAATTTTATGGAGTTGAAGTGTGCAGGTGTTCGGTTATTGCCGTGATCGCATTCGGCAAAAAAAATAACAAGCTCGTCTAAGGCGGAGCCTCAATTGGGACTTCCCAACTCCGACTCCCCTTCAGTCAGTCTCACTTGAAACTATCCTTAATTTGTTAACACGCAACGGTTTTACTACTTGAAGTATGGGGATTTTTCGATACCGCTTCTTGGAAAAAATTGGGGCAGTGTTAGCCGACGAAGCACACTCGATGTCAGTCGCTGGCTGGTAGTGTTGAGCAAGCGTTATATGGTTTGGGCAGGTGTGAGCCTAGCGCCACGTCGGTATCTCCCAAACTCCTCCTTACTGACAGCGATGGAATGTTGCGAAAATTCAGTCTGTTGAAGTGATCATCTGAGAACGGCCACGCCCACCCTGCCCGACCGTCGTTATTCGCTTGACTATTCCAAGTCACTAGGTGTTACCTCCGAGGAAATCCCAAAAAAAGTATAACCTAAAGGGCTCGCGGTTTATGCACCACCCCGCCATGTCAAAATGTAATAGTTGACATTTGTCCCTTTATCGACATCAAGACGGTTAAGGGTGTGCTCGCCCGAGTAGGAATATCTGTCAGATGCTGTTGACAATCCCCGCCATTCTGTCTTCTGTTGTAGAGTGGCGTTTCTACACGTGCTGTGGTTGGCAGGCCGGCGCCTCGAAGGACTTTCGCAACCCCCGCCCATCGCGTGGTTTATACTTCTATCTACTCGTTTCCCAGTGAATCTGACGATTTATTGAGGAGCTATGCACCAGAAATCATCATGCGTGGACCTTGTTTTCACCCAGGACCCTCACCTTGTAAGGTGTGCGGATCCTGTGGGTCGGGGTTGCAAAGTAAGTGATTCTGACTTCGAATACGGAACAAGGAACACCAGGAATACGTGTTTCGAATACTTCAGAAAACACCTTTCTCATCAAAATCAATTTACTCAGATAGGCTGAAACTTCATGAAACGGTTCGTAGAGGTTCATATGTGGTTGTACATGGAGGGAACAAGAACATTATCGGCTCATCAAACATTGTGGTCAATCCAAGATCGTTTTCGCTACTCACGCATGCATCACTATATGTTGTGATGATCTACACCTCTGGAGCGTTCTATTCACAAAACGGTGTTTTAATTCCGTAAAGCTATGCATATCCTACCCCGTTATTGACGGGTCCACATTCCTCCCACATTCTCGACATAAAGTATCCAGTTCCATCAGCACCGCCCTCATTTGAGGTATGGAAATCCCCGAGCATGATTGAAGATGGGATCAATAACTTATCAATACCTGGAACGCGAAACACTGTAGCCACACCAGGCGCGTGCGCGCTAGTACGCCTTCCCCGCGCCAGTCGTGGAATCCTCTATGGTCAATTTCTTGTGACCGGTCTTTATCAAAGCTACCACTGAGGCCTATCAGCGACACTATTCATTCCGCTCCGAAACACCCCGAGGTCCGAGCCACCGGGTGCGTGTCCCGAATTATAATCGAGTCTAGCTAGTCACCTTCGTACTCACCACTCTGGGGCGACCGCTACAATTTAATACGGTCTCTGGGATACCCACTCAATACTGATCATAATCATCATGCGATAGTATGACCCACTGTCCATGCGAAGCGCATGAACGTTTCAGGGCCCTCGAAACGGAAATTTCCCCGATCCTTCAACATTATTCTTCCTTTCGCGTTCTTTCGTCCCATATCAGCAACGCCCCAACCCATCGCTCGAATTTCCAGGTACGACTTATACGTACCTATCTACATCATCCGACGGCGACCTGGTTTTCGCCGCATTTCTATTCCCACCGTGACTGCATCATAATGGCGCTCCCCGGAAGCCTCGCTGGTGGCTCGTGCCTGGCGCTCTGACGCACGCTGGGGATAGCCGACTGAATGCGTGTCTTCGCCGTGTACTTCCGGTGGGGCTCTTGACAGGTCGTTTGACATCTTCTTAATTTCTAGGTTCTGCCCATCCACTTGTCACACCCATCAATTGGACTTACCCTGACTCCTATTGGTCTGGCTACAAATCTTACGGAACAAAGCCATGAGTTCCGACAAGTATGGTGTACGCACCCTGGTAACTATTGGGCGATGCCATGAGGCTTGGGGCTAATAGTAGCCATGAACGCGTAGTATAGAAATTAAGAAGTACATTAAGCGCATGTTGGATGTAAGATAACAATACAATGTTCCTGTGTAAAGAGTTCGTGTCACGTCACTTCGGGAAGTCGAATGTGGACAATTCATTAAGAACATGCTGCCGCCGGGTTGGAAATCAGGGCTAAACAAACCATTTCCCGTGTGTGACCCGTATCGGAATGGCCGGCTCATAATTTCATTATCGCCTCGATCTGGTCAATGGTGCGTCAGAACGCGCGAAAGCGATGATCCAGACTACTGCTGTTCGTGCCCTTTTCCTGATTCGATTTTAGTCGCCCACGCCCAGGCCTAAGGTGACATGCTGTTTATGAAAACACTCACCGAGGGTAGATCGAGCCTACCGTTACCAAAGCTCTCGTTAAAGCCGCCTTCAACGGCTATGGAAAACTGGTGCCGTGTTAAATTAGATCACTTATGTCGGTGTTCGGAGAAAGGGAGTGTACCTCAATATGGGTGTTTGTTCGATATTGTGTGCCACTGTGCGCAGTAATTTGGTTGGGGCGACGCCGTACGTTCAATCTGGACCGTTTCAATATTAGATTATAGGGGCAACATTAAAAGTATACTTACGATAGGAGATATGAGTTTGAGTACACTATAATATATTAGGGTGCCGAACTTTTTTGTGATAGGTTGAATGAAGGCTTACGCTTTGCCAGTACGGTGTAAATAGCAAACCATATCTCTAAAATGGGTTGGGTCGGTACCGCAATATTCGCTGGTTCTAGACTGACGTACCAGTTTGCTGTATCGCATGGAACTGTATTTTTAGTGTTAGGCCTAGAACCACGAGATACCAGGAGCCACAAACTGTGATTACAAGGGCGACCGACGCCATACTGGGATGAAGAAGTTGGTGTTCATCGTAGCAGGCTTCCTACTGAAATACCGCACCTAGTTATTAGCCCCGTTTCTATGATTATTTTTATGAGGGCGACGTTATGAGTACAGGGAAGGTGCATACGAATAGTATATATTATTAGGCGGTCGATAAGTTCGGAGGTACTGCGAGAGGTACTGTGAAAGCGATGAGAATCACCGTAGTGTAAGTTATTCGCACCTCACCTGTTACATGGAGGAGGTTCAGATAGTCGTTTCAAATAATAACAAAGGGAAGCGGCAATAATTATATCAGCCACAGCGCCGACTGTGACAGACAGAGTGATGAGCCACCCGAACTTATCTGTCAGTGTAAGTGCATTGGGCTGCCTGGGTACATCAAGGTAGCTTTCCGAGACTAGCGCGAGACCGCCCCCAAGGCGTAGGAGGGCGAGGCTCCAACATGCGATCGGAATGTACAGACTCCCGGATAATCGGTATATCCGGAAGGCGAAGAAGCACTGGAGTTGCGTGAGTTGAGGTTAGGTTATGTAGTTTCGTTACCTCACCTGGACCATAGCTGTCAACAACACCTCCAAAAGGACACTCGTTGTCAATGGATACGAATTTGGGCCGTTTCCAGGATCTCCGGCTTTGGTAACAGTCGTATGGTATACGACGACTGTGATCATGGCGGAATGTGCTACTTCAAGTATCCTGACAGGTTATTCGTCATAATGCAACACCCAAGGCCAAATTTAATATATCAACCTACAGGATGAAGGTAGTCTGCGTGGTTCCGAAATTCAGGAACGGTGATCCTCATTCATTCCGAGATGGCCACGCACCAAAGCTTTGAGGAACCCTATATCTTTGCCGAAGTTCTGATAGTACGTGTATCCCTGCATCATGACCACACCACATAGGAGGAGGCTGATAGTAAATCCGATCAACAGAGCTCCGAGATTTTCATCAGCCCACGGGTCAAACGACGATCCTGCAACAAAGACCATGAATTAATATGAATTCGTGAAGGTAAAGAATGGGTGTGTGTGTGTGTGTGTCGTCAAGACTCTGTAAGGGGAGCGCTCGCTGGGAGGGGGGAATGAAGGGTGAGATGGGTGACACCGCCAGACGCAAATGTTTATATAGTTTTATGGGGATATATCGTGCTTGGGACTGGCCTCGATCAATAAACGTCGTTCAAGGGCCTGGCATGACGTTGACCGGCGCACCACTCAGAGGTCATAAGAGAGCTAGTTTTTGGCAGGAAAATGACATTAGTACTGTGGAGCTTCTAGGACATCTTACTGACGTGGGGGAATATGAACCTTTCTGCTTTCAAGTAGCGAGAATACTTACTACGAGAATAGCGTAGCCGTAGTTTTTGAAAAGAATGGTCGGGGAGAAGGCGGTTGACAGAAAATTGATGGACCAGGCTAGACCCTTCGCTTCGAAAAGATAATCTTAAAAGTTAGTTATCTTATCGCCCAATTGCTTACGT
Organism: Collybia nuda; assembly: GCA_015584075.1. Classification (NCBI taxonomy): domain Eukaryota; kingdom Fungi; phylum Basidiomycota; class Agaricomycetes; order Agaricales; family Clitocybaceae; genus Collybia; species Collybia nuda. Next base: position 79,619 of record MU150284.1, read on the forward strand.
AAATAACAAACCTTAACCCCACAACATAACCCGGGCCCACTTACCCCCACCAACCAACATCCTCAATTGCCATCCACTCGGATATGAGCTTGTTGAGAAGAATAACCGCGCTGGGGTCTGTGATTGTTAACTCTGGTCCTCACCCTGGCGCCCTTCTGCCCTCTTTATCGATTTTTGATTCATATTTTCGTATTTGACGATGTCCACCCAAGGCAGCTTGGTTGTCGAGAGCTTTCGCCTCACAACGAACACTCATGGAACACCCCTCGTATCTACCATGAAAAGATATACCAGAGCCCCGGACGTGGTCAACAAAAAGGATCCTGGAGCAATACTATTCCTTGGACATGGAGCCGGGTTTCGTACGTCTATTTTATGATCATCACTACGAGAGAAACCTTAACGACTCCAATAGCTAAAGAAACATGGGAGCCGGTTCTCGAAGAACTTTTTAAACTCGAAGTTGGAGCTAAGAATAAGTCAGGATTTCCCCTTATTCGGGAAGCTTGGGCGCTGGACTGTCAGAACCACGGAGAAGCGGGAATATTGAATGGAGAAGTTCTTTCCAGGAATCCAGGCCTGCTGAGTGCGTCTTAGTGTCTCAGGTCGCGCCCGAAAATGTTGCCTATCATCATCCAGATATCTATGACTATGGCGATGCATTTGCCACTTTGTATAGATCTGGATTGTTGGGGAACATCGACCCGGATCTTCATAGAGTTATTCTAGTAGGGCACTCTGCCGGTAGTGTTGGTGTGTGAGTCCGTACACCACGTTCTTCATTTCTGCGCCGCTGATTGTGCTATGCAGGACCTTGGCAACTTCCTTTTTCAATCCTCCCTCCATGGTTCCATTCTCGGCTCTGATCCTAGTCGACCCGCCGATGTCCACGAAAGCTATGGAAGGAAAAGAAACCGAAATTTACAAGTTGGTGGAAGCGACTACACCCCTCCGACGTGACATATGGGCTAGCCATGAGGCGGCTGTAAAGTGGCTCAAATCACGCCCCCCTTGGGGAACATGGGACGAGAGGGTGTTCGACCTATATGTTGTACGAGGCAATTCATATCAAACAATATGTTCTCTCTCAACCTGTAACCTCAGAAATATGGACTACAACCCCTTCCAACACCTTATTACCCCGACAAGACCTCTGGAGTTACACTCTCTACACACCGAACGGAAGAAAATGTGGCTTTCACAGGGACTCGTTATGCATTAGATGCACTCTATCGCCTGAACCAAATATGCCACTATATCCCTGTGCATCTCGTTTTTGGAGCACGAAACGATATGTTGTACGTCTGATTTCGACTCGTATGTGAGAATAAGTCTACATCTAGATCTATAGTGATCGCGAGGTCCAGGAATCCATTATCGATCCCGAGCAAGGCCGGACTATTGCATCGGTCACGAGGATCAAGGGCGTTGGGCACCTGGTAATTTTTCGTGCCCGCCTTGCCCGCAATGCCGCTGATAGTAACTCCCCTGTAGGTAGTTCAAGAGGCCCCGAAAAAGCTTGCTGACGTACTGTTCGCGATTATCCAGGGTACCCCACCTGAGACCGCCAGCAAACTCTAAGGGTATATAATTATCATTCATATCAGATTCTGACCGGCCAACTGAGATAGATTGTACTGTTTTATTGAGTGGCGGTGTCATCAAAACATCCTCATACCTTCCATTTGAACCCATCATCTTTGTCAGCGTTGTAAAAGAAAGTTGAAGATTGCGAGATCTCACTCAAACGGTCCGGCTCTCCGCCATGTGAATCTCTTTCCACGGTTTGAAACGTATCTTGAGCGACTTGTGTTCGCAAAAACACGACCCTCGCCTGCCGTATCAGGTAGTGGTCATGAGATGCACACCGTTCACACGATAAGAAAACGGAGCCCCCTTCACTCCAGACCTTGATCGGGCACTGAGCGGGACCAGGCGGGGCCGGCACACAGAACACGAAATTTTTGCCTATCTACGCGCCAAGTGAGCAGCTTCGAACTTCACATTTGATCTATGAGCTATCTGCGGCAAACCACGCGGCAGCTCCCATCCCCGGTAACAAACCCCGTATTTCTGTACCTTACCAACCCCGTCTCGCGTTTCGCGGTCGAGGGCAGACAGGGACGACAGGGGAGGGGGTTTTATATATTTAAAGAACCGTCCTGTCGATGATTTTCATGAAAGGATCACCGCCGAGGATCATTGATTGATCGTTTCTCTCGAGCTCAACGCGAACCTGAGTTGCGCATTGGATCGGCACTGCGTATGTACGCGATCCAGGGCTCGCAGGGCCACGATGGATCAACCCCATTTGAGGGGGCTCGTCGCTTTTCAGGATGTACCCACGCGGTCCCAGCCCCCCCTCCACCTTTAGAGCACGTACCTGCCATGACAGTACTGGGCTGACATCGTTGGCGGGCCGACCACCTGGGCGAGGGTACATCGAAGTGGCGTTTTGTTTTTTCTTCTTTCCGTTCAGAGCAGGAGTCAGGAGTATATCCCGAGCTATGTGGGAGGTAATTGCAGTGCCAAGGGGAAAAAAGCATTGATTCCCCTCTTGCGTGAAGCCCGATCATGAATGGAGGGGAGAGAGTACACGCGCACGTTCTTGAAGCCCATTTACTTCCACTCGGAGAGCAACTGTGATAAGCCTCTAACACAGATAATTATGAGCGCGTTGTTGATCAACGATTCTTGATGATGATCGAAAATACATTAGCGAGGGCGCCGTAGCCTGGGGAGTAATCATCGTAATCTTTGCCGTAATTCACAGCGAGTCCGAACAACAGCAGTGTGGACGTTTTAAGCCATATCTTGAGACGGATCCTACCCACGCGTATTTTTTTCTTTTTCTTTTTCCAGCGGGGTCGGCAAAACTATCCTCGCACCGAACAGATTTTGCAGCACCTGATCCAATAGATACCTGGCCCGTGGATATTCTGAGAATGGGCCTCCGCGTGTTTCTGTAACGTACTTGTCTGCTTATGAAAGCGTCACAAGCCACCCACCCCCACCCAAGTTCCTCTCGATCTGCCGCCGAGGAGAATCCATGTCACATAGTACTGTATGATTAGAATACGGCATCGAGTTCGTAAATGGTTCCTTGTCTGTCAAAACTACTCCAAAAGAGTTCCACAAGTTTCTTGTGCGAGTGAGAAGCCCGTTGTATTGGCGTGCTAACTGCGCACACAAATAAACGACAGAAAATCCCATGAGGAAGTTCAAGATATGACAGCCTGAGTAATATACAAAGCGAATAAGTTCAGTCACAACGAGAGTAAATATACGGCTACGAAAAGAAAAAAAAGGGGGGATAAAAAAAAAAAATGGCGCTGTCCCGAGACCAAAAGAAGAAAAATGAAAATGAAAGACAAGACGTTGGGAATGGGAAGTTCACCAGACGACGTCCGACATCGGCTCCTTCTTGACGGTCCGCTTCCGAGGCAGGGGCAGGGGCAAGGGTGGGGAATGGAACGCCGGGCGAAGGGCCGTCGACACTCTGGGGTCCGCGAGCGACCGCACGAAGGACGCGGAGGGGCTGTACACGGGCTCGGGGGGGCCGCACATGGGTTCGGGGAGAGGCGGCGAGGGCGAGGGCGAGGACGGGGGGCCTCCTGTTGTTGGCGAGTGATGGAGAGGGTGGAGATGCGTTTGGGAATAATGGTGGCGAAGCATGTGCTCGCGTTCCGGATGGCCTGGCACCCCGCGGGGGCCCGGGGGGAGGCCAAAGGGCCGACGGTGGTCAGGCGAAAATGCCTCGTGGGCGGACTCGAGCTCGTCCTCCTCGTCGCGAGCGTAGGCGCCGTCCATAGGGTCGGACATGTCGTCGTCGTCGTCGTCGTCGTCGGACTCGTCGCTCATGCTGAGGCTTGAGATGGGTGGGGACGCCATGTATCGTTGGTGTTCTGCCACCATACGGATAGTGGGTGAGGTGCTAACTCCTCCGCCGCGCGCTACGCCCTGGGGAGGGGCACGGCGGCGGCGGCGACGGTTGTCGTTCGACTGCGAACGCGAGAAGCCTGGAGTGTTGTGGTTGCGATAATGACGGCGCATGTTGGAGTTTACATTAAATTCACGACCACAGTTAGGCCATGGGCACCGGAACGCTGCAAACAAAAGCGAAAGCGCAAATGATCAGTATGAAAAAAACGCCGAAGTAAATTTCTGAACTTGGACTTACGTGTTGCTCCCGTATGTGTGTTGACGTGTATTCGGAGACTGCTCGGGCGGTTGAACCGCTTGAAACAGGTGGAGCACACATGCTTTTTGCCGCTGTTGGAGCCAGACAGGTCACCGTCGTCGCTGGCGTTGCTTGTGTCATCGGGGGAGTGTTCCCTTTGCGGGGGCGATCCATTCGCGGGGCCATTTACTGGAAAGGAGATGATCGACGAGTAGTTAGATGGTCCCGATGCGGCGCGGGAGCCCCTTGACTCGACCCTTCGAGAAGGTTGCTCAGGGCTTCTAGAGTGATGAGAATTCCCGATAGGGGCTCGGGGCTGAGGCTCTGAAGGAGCCATGGTGACTTGAAAAACGGGCGCGGAACCATTAGATACTCCGCCCTGTGCGCTGGATCCATGGTATCCTCCGCTGCGGGTGGGGTACGTTGTGCTGGAGTTGATGTGTTGTAATGATGAGCTTGTCGGGACGGAGCGGAGGACGTCATACGAATGCTTTGGCCGACCCGACATATCCTTCCCGGACTGTGCACGAAGGCTGTCCGGGTGTGCATGGAGGCCCCGTGTACTAGAGGATGTTGTGGAAGATGAAGTGCTCGAGCCTTGTGGCACATGCGGTACTCTCGGGATCTGAGTCATGGAATGTCTCCTGTGAGGAGGCCGGCCGTATCCTGTAGGGTTCCCGGACGAGTGCGATCGGGGGCGGTTCTGGTCAGAATTTCTAGAGAATCCTGGTGGCAGATCCGAGGGTATCTGAGAAAAACAATGTCAGAGAGGAGTCAAGGGGGAAAGGTGTTTTGAAATCACCATAGGAGGCGGTGCCCTCAAGTGCGGTGGGACTTGCATAAGGTATTCTGAAGGAAAAAAAAGAGATGTGAGCGGCGGTCGATGATGTATTCCTATTTTCGCTTACCGGGAAACATCTCCTTGATGCTGGGCAGTGAGGGTTTCTGAGGCGAAGACATTCTGATGTTAGACGAGCGGGGGGAGCCAAGAGTCGTGTAATGGTGTGAACGGTGTTTTTGTGAGCGACAGGGTAGTGATGATAGTGGGAGAGAACAGCGTGGGTTATATAGGGATGACGTGATATAATTTAGAACCGGGGACCTGGCGTTTATAGGAAAAGAGGGCAGGAAGCGAGGGTCCGATGCAGAGCTAGTAGGAGGGACGATTCGGCAGAGGGCCAGAAGAGACTTATGTAGCCGAGGGGTTAGCGCCGAGATGTATTGGGTTATATGTAGGATGCAGACAAGCATTCGCAAATGGATGAGGCACCAGCTTCTTGGACGTTTTAGGACAGTCCAAAAGGAGTTGGGCCAAGAACCCAGTCGCAAGGTCAGAAAGAAGATACCCCACGAGTGATGTGATCTCAAAAAGGGACGGCAAGCGAACCATGCCGGCAAACCCGAGGCTCAAAGAAGAATAAGGCGAGGATTGGCGTCTGGACGCGATGCGAATCAATTGCTGTTGACGTTATCGAAGTCACCCCGATCTGCGGCTCTTTACAAACAAAATATGTATATAATCAGTCAACCTAGTAGACTGTTCGACACGTCATTCAGCACTCACTTCGCAGCAGTCCACGTGCAAATCCGAGGAGTCGCTGTATAGGTATACCTATATCTTTTCTTTCCTTTTCCTGGAGGGGTGCCATAAGCCGTAGCACATGCAGTTGGTGATGGCATGTCGCGCGCCAAGATCCCCCGCCGATGCAGAAACATTTGTTACCCATCCGTTTTTGTCACGCCCGGAAAAATGGATACGCACCAGTTTTAGGACCGGATTATTTATTTTATTTTTAAAAAGGGCATCAAAACAGCATTTTCTCGTTTCGTCGGTTTGGTTCGAACCGCGTTTCGGGTGCAGAAGCATGGACAAATAGGAAATCCGAGGCAAACTCCGACTCCGCGAAGCCCACACAAGTTATTCTCCCACGTGTTCCAAAGATTTGCATGCACTCCATCTGACCCCTTTCGAGATGATCCTGTTCAAGATGTCATTTGCCCATTACTTCGAAATTGCCTCTTCATTCCGCAGTCGATTATTTTAATATGTTCGAGATCGCAGTTACCACAAACAGCGTGTGTGGGTCCCAACTACCCTTGTTGAAGCTGTACGACCCACACGAGTGAATCAGAGCTTATTCTCCCATCGCCAACAATTCCATAGGTGGGATCTTCGGTGAATAGGTTATTAGCCGGGCTTCTAAATTACTCAACAGCCGATCAAGTCGCTTACCAACTCCTCGCCGGCATCTAAAAAACTCGAAATGATTTACGAGTGAGACTGAAAATCCACAACAGAGAGCCTGGTGTCTAGATTGCCATAAGGGTGAAGCTGTGAGAAAACACGCAGTGATGATAAGGGGGAGAGGGTGGGGTATTAGGTTCATAAAAGCCGCGCTTGGTCCAGCAGGGCAATGGGCGATGGGATATGGAAGGGCCCAAACATCGAAGAGGTCCGTGAGCCTCATGGCCATTGTTTACCCACTTCCTTCATGGTGCGTTAAGCATGGATCTGCAAGGCAATTCCTTGGACAACGCGGATAAATGAAATTACACTTGGAAGTCGTGTACAGAACGCCAGGTGTGGCGCTCCTTTTAGCTCCGATAAAGCAATCCAATCAAGCTCAAAGGCCGCATCGTGGTTTGGATTCCTGCGGCTTCAGATGCCGGAAAGGCATCCTCGTAGCTTCTACCAGTGCCATGACTTTTTCTTTTCGTTTTCTTTCCTTCCCATTAGAATGCACTGAAGACACACCTAACACACTACTATCAGACAGCGAGGGGGCCAGACGGGGCGAGGCCGTCAAATATCGGTAGCCATCTGCGGTTGACACTATCCGCCCACGAACGATCTTAAGCCGCAGACTGCGCCCGCGACAGTCAATTGTGTGTTTTTTTTTTGTGCACAAGGAGGATGGAAAACAGCAACGATGCCGCCGGGGGATGACAGGGAGACTCCGGGAAGCTTTAATGATGGTCCCAGGGTTGTCTCTGTGATGGTAACATGTGATTTTCAAGTGTCACTGCAATAACGAAAAAAAAAGATGTCATAGCGATCCGCGAGGAGAGGGATTAAAATAGAATGACCGTCTGAATGGAGAATCAAGGCGATGCGGCAAACAGTAAGATAGCCGGGCGCCAAGTCTTGGGCAAAAAGCCCCTATTTTAGAATTAGAACAATCCACCACTTTCAAAGCAGGCCGTGGCTCCCGCGACCCCGTTCACCAGTCGAGAGACCGGCTTACTATCCCAATATCCGACGTCGGCGAAGTTCAAGTGGGAACACGATGCTCGATGTTGATTAGTAGGCCAATTTAGCGATTCCCGGGGTGATGTCAGGCCGAGCCCTTCAAGTGAGATGTATGCCGTAGTTCACTATTAGAGTGGGTCACCTAGTAGCTTTCGGACTAGCATTGTGAGATTAAACGACCACTTCTTTGCTAGTTTCCCCACTATCCCAGCCTTCTCCCGTGAATAATTAAGTTGCCGTATGTCGAACCACCCGCCTGGTTGTGCGCTGTTAGTATGGCTTTCCCCCCCACCCCCACCCCATCTCCTCAAGATAGGAGGAGGGTTGAGCCACCTGATCGAACGTGCGACCGTCTGCGCAATCCGCAACCCATGACAATCCGGTGTGGTCTACAAGCACAGTTTCATTATACAGCAGTTTGGATCTCGATCGCCAGATGGAGGGCGAGGGGGCGCCTTTAGATGGCACTCCTTCAAAGCCCCACGATGGTGCATATGGGCATTAGGAAGAAAAACAACGCTCGTCGGGGGTGGCCGTGCTTCGCGAATCCCAACATGGACGATCCACAGAGGAACATTCCTCACACACCCCCCTCAACTGATCATAGAATGCACATCTATGAAACTATGGAGGTGCGGACAATAACTCATGCCGACAGTCCCGAGCCCGTGAGGTTAGGTTTAGCTCACCCCCCCCACCCCCGGACACGATACTCGCTTGTGTGGCGTGGTGTGGCGTGTCATTGATCTTCGGAAATCGCGCCGTAGTCCGTCTCACCCGACCTGGGGAGGATCCATGACAATGGAGATCCCGATCGGCTCTTGTTTACTGCGCTGATGAACACGGACGCCAGAGGAGCCTCTTGCTTGTGTGACCAAATATGCGTCTGAACCTGGGAAGTAATTTATAAAAAAATATAAAAAAAGGTCCAGTTTTGTATGCCCATCACTTGCTTCCTTGATATAATACCCCAAATTGAATACCTAATATCACGCCTTGATGGAAAGATATGTGATGGGTTATGTTTATCTATCAAAGCTGTATCAGAAGATGAGTCAGTTTCAGGTTCACAGTAGAGACAATCCTTACTTACGAACAAACCCATCTATGCGAACAACCCTCGTACGTGTGTACACCAATATAGATCTAGAACATATCTCACCGGCCCGAGATTCCCGCCAATCTGACGGATGAGGGAAATATTATGTCGGTGCTGTCCGTCTTGCGATCAGTAGTCGCTGCCGAATATTCCCCAGGCCGTTCTCCCATAACTCCCCCCCCCACATAATGCACAGGCAAAGAGAGTTATGCCCAGAATGGTAGGGGTGTGGCGCAAGGGCCTAAAACGTACTTTGTACAAAGCCAAGGCCTTCCAGCGCAGTTCGCATAGAGTTCTAGTGTCCTGAACAAACACAAAAAAAAAAAAAAAAATGAAGACCGGTAGCTTCGGAATAAAATGTGGGTCAATCACCAGCGCTCGCCCCCCTCCCCCCCGTGTAAGGTACATGCCGTTCTCGAAGGGTTTTTTTTCTTTTGACATGTAATTTGTGTGTGTGTCCATTTTCGCTCCTATTACCTAGTAACTTCCATTTCAGCAACACATGATCCATTTGCAACATACTTGCTCACATGCACTTGGGGTTTAGTTCGTAACGCACATTTGAGATGAGATCACCGGATGTGCAGGGTCCAAGTATATCCGGGGGGACGGTACTTCTTGAAAACAAATGTGTATCTTCGGTGGTATCTGTTGGGGGACCCCACGATTGCGATGCCTTCGTCACTGCGGGGGAGGCCCATGAGCTGATATCCAGGTCCTGGGTTGAGAACAGCTGTAAAGCGTTTAAGCGCTCACCCAAAAACAACACGGGAGCCGCAGAGTTGAAATTAAGTAACATCTAATTGGTCAGAGTAGTTTAGGCATGTGTAAAATTAGGCATTGTCGTTCTTGACTCTTGACTCTTGAGGATAATTGAGAACTCTCGGCGGGTTTTTTCTGGTTAGCCCACCCCCGCACAACCCGGGAAAAATCTAGGAGCCATGAGAGGATCTAGACGAGAAAGCGAAGAAAAATAGCGGGTTGAACCTTATCGTGAACTCCCGTGGAAATCCAAGATCGCCTCACACCTATGGGTAGTAGACTCACTTGACGATTTGTTGTTCCAAAGTTCTGTCATCCGAACCGGTTGCGAAACGTGACTCCCCCCCCCCAAAAAATTTTTTTTAGCTCGTGACGGTATTTGGCCATGTTGTGTAGCGGCTTTGCGCTAAGTAAACACCGCCATCAATTCCAGAAATTTCGCCACCAGCGGCCCAGGAACAGGGATGGAATTTTCTACGCTCCTTCTGTCGTCTGTAACGTTCCACACGACGACCAGCTCCCCCAGGGGGTTCTTTTTTATTTTTTATTTTTTATTTTTTTTTGGAGCAGGTTACACGGAAAGGGTCTACCACTGGATTATTTTCCCACTTCAAAAAATCAGACATGTCGCCTGCGGTGCAGTCCTGACTCCCGACTCGGACGCCAAAAAAAAAGTCACCCAGCTTTATGCGAGACGTTGCACTCTGCGCCAGTGCTAAGAGCTAGCCAGCCATTGGCGTTTGATTTAATTTAATTTAAATTAGCGGGAGGCTTGAACACGTCATGTCCAAGGACTCATCAATGGAGACGTCCATTTTTAACGTCACATCCCGAGCAACAGTCCAGTCAAGGCGTCGTCGCGACAGCAAAAAAAAAGATATCAAGCCTGGCTGATAGCTGATATACTTGCTTCTATCTGTTTCTTGGGCGGCAGGGCAGAAGATCTTCTAACCCTCTACGCTTGGGCTGGCACCGCAACTGCCATCACACGGTCACCGCCCTAGAAACCTGTCGTGGTCCAGCCCAAAAGCTGAGAGGGAGCCCTGGAAACATGGTAGCCCGCCCTCCCTTTTTACTCCAATAAGATAACGTCCGAGAGTCGATGCGTCCAAAGAACATTCCATTCCACAGACCACCTGTCACGCGTACTGCAGCGTGTGCATGTTTTACTACGACGAGAATAGAAGAACTTTGGACCTCGAAACAGCCATATTGTATCCAGCTCATCAGCGGTTCCATCAAAGCGGAGGGTTCGTATATATTTCGAGCACCCCGGCCCTACCCGTCGTACCCATTCAAGTTCAAGAGTCTTTCGGGCTGTCTGTTTGTCTGTTGGCCTACTGCGCATGATGATCGTTGACGTCGGAACCCCCGCCCTCTGAGGTGCTATCGCGGCCCTGTTTCCATGAGGTATGTGGCTTCACGGCCGCCTTTCCCCAACCCCATCAGGCTATTAACATATCTCCCCACTTTGCCCCCACAGGCGTGAAATCCCGATTGTCGAGATTATCCCTATCTCTTCTGAGGCCGATCAGTACTGCGAATCAAAGGGCACTGCTACCCACAGCCAAGGTGGGGCCACGGGGCGACTGACTCCTGGAATAGGACTCCATAAAACATCACTGAGGCCGATAGATCTTTGGGTGATTAGGTTTGCAGGATATTGTAATTTCGTCTGATCAACTTTTTTGCTCCTTGGTTTGAGACGAGTGAACTCTACTATGTCCATTAGATCGGCCATCGCTGGCCCCTGGATTAGCGTTGTTTCGTTTTTTTTTTGTTATTGCTACGGCCCGCGTTTACCCAAATAAAGATAATAAAAAATGCAATCGATACGCTCATCATCAACTCGTATCTGGGTTTTACTTGGGCCCATGAAAACCCTTAGAGTGAAGTGGAAATGGCGCATGGGCTAATGGCGATTACCTTGGATCTCGGTCCCTTTGAAAAATTAACGGCGGGCTAATCCCGTCGAGAACCGGCCTTTTTTTACTTTTCCTCTTTACCGGGATTTATTACTTTTTTTTTTTTTTTCGGAATCTATCTGTTATTCTCGGAGGCAGCCGTCCTACCTTTCATGAGTAAATTAAACCTTCATGAAGTAGCCGCTGCTACCTTTTTGCTCCATAAAACGGGGCGTGTGCTCGACGCGAAGCGATTTCACACCTCGGCATGTATCTACTGAACAAACTCGAACAGAGTTCTCTGATGCATGTGCTACATATACAGCAAGTTCCCACCAGTATAAGCATTATTAACTTCAGATGATGTTTGACAACAAGCTTGATCTTATGATATATCATCCATCCTGATCAATTTCTTTATTTTTCGGCAGATCCGCGGGGATGAAATTTTTGTGTAGCCCGTCCTGCAAATCACGTTTTATTTTTTCTCTTTCGATTCAAATGAAACAGGGAGGAATTCCAGAAAAGAAATTTCTCTGAGCGCCGTTCGTTTTACATTGGATCAGACGGTTCAGACCTGCTGACTCGTATAGAACCACCTATGGAGGACAAATAATTCGGCGGAATAGTTTCTCCACAACCTCGATGGTACGATTGTACACAGCATCCGCTCTGAAGGCCCCCCCAAAAATGTATGGTAAAGCCTTTCCACCACGAACATCGGCAGAAATCTGGAATCTGTGTTCTCCCCGTCACCTGCGAAGTAGGCCTGGATCGACCGCTGCTATTCGATATCATGTGTTCCCAAAATCCACAATCGCCGGCGAACACGCGTTTATGAGATTGAGGAACCTCTTCCGTGGACCTTGGGACGGGCTCACACACACCGATGGAAACGATACTGACGTGGGCGAAGAATCATGCCGTCCATCATCGCTATTCAGTAAGAAGCCCGACCATCTATCGAACTCCCAGAAAGTGGGCCAGTCTACGTCAGCTTTCCACATGTACAGTTTTCCTGTGTGCTTCCACCCGGCCAAGGGTCCTTGTGGGTCAGAAAACGAAGATCCGCCTTTCAGCACAAAGTACTCACCGTAGCGACGTCTTGTGATTGACATGAGAGGCGTTGGCTAGAAACGGCAACAGGTCCGTCAACGACGTCATGGTATTTAAATAGCGTGTTGTTCGGGCAATCTAGTGGGAAACCCAATTCTTGGCTCGAAAGGCGCTCAGCCGTCAGTTCCCTTCTCCAATCGCTTCAACGCCACCGTCAATCCACAAACCCGTGAGCTGCCTTTTTTCCGATAGAAGTCATTTTGGAATCTTTGAATTTCACCCTGGTATCTTCCGGGAAAAGCGTTGGTGCGCCTCCGCCGAGCCTTACGGGCTGCTTGGCATCTGTGGATGAGGCGTCTCGGGCTCGAAACAATCTTGTTTCTTGATTGACATAGTTAGTCTTTGGTCATCAATAGTGGTGGTATGTTGAACTGAGATGAATGTTGGTCATGCACTACTCTCCGCAAGGGCTTGGCAACCGATAAACATTGAGCCCATGTGTTGCCGTGTTCCTCGGAAACCGGTGTAGTATGAATGCTATTTTCCTCGAGACGTTCCATCTCATCGACAACTCGACACGATACCCTCGTTGGATAGGGGCCGCCGCTTCTTGTCCATCTAGTCTCATAGTAGCTTGGGAGAATTGAACTTGATTAAATTCGGCTCTCATAAATGATTGATGCTGTCGATTGCGCCACAAAATCTTCGACATTGTGATCTTCATTGTTGAGATCAGCGCATGTTCGTTGAAAAACCTCCGGAACTCGGACCGGTTTCCACCATAAATGACTGCCGAATGATGCCGAAGACGCCTGGATTGATCCGTTCCAGCTCATGTGGCATGGAAAATAGCTTATGTAAATTGTCGTCACTATCGATGATTGGTTTCCGAGTCCCCCTCTCTCGATCGCTCTAAGACCTCTATGGCCAAAGTGCCGAGCTCAAGTAAGAGTATAAATGGGGGGTTAGGAGTATCGCCCAATCCTCTTTGGAAAGGAAAAACACTCACGCTAAAACCATGACTTCTCAACTTGTATGGCTCATCACCGGTACCTCGTAAGTTTAACGTAATATAATGATGTTTTACCTCCAGATCTGATGCCAATCCGAATAGAACTGGTCTCGGCCTTAGTTTGACACTTGCAGCACTGAAACGAGGCGATAAGGTTATCGCAACGAGCCGCGCTCGTTCTCTTTCAAACTTCGACGATCTGAAGGCTCAAGGAGCAGACACACTCGAACTCGATGTCACTGCCCCCTTGTCAAAGCTCCAAGAGATCGCGAAGAAGGCCGTCGAAATACATGGTAGAATCGACGTGGTAGTCAACAACGCAGGTCCATACTTTCTCCAGTGGAACGTGCGCCAATGACTGAAGAAAATCATAGGATATATTCTTGTCGGCCCCATTGAAGAGAACACGTAAGTAGACTTCGAGTTCTTCCAAGGTTAATCAATGGACAACCTTTCAGCCCCGAGGAAACACTCGATCAATTCAAGTGCATCTCATCTTCATTTTGGGTTTTAAGGTTTTGTTTGACAGTACCACAGCACCAACGTTTTTGGTGCCCTGAATGTTACCAGGGCTTTCTTACCCTACATGAGGGAAAGGAAAACAGGAACATTTATTTTTATGGGGTCTATCGGCGGATGGAGGTGTGTCAATTTCTTGGCCGTTGACGCCGTATTAACTCTTGCTTCAGAGGTGCCCCTAATGTCGGTTTATATGCAACCACGAAATTAGCTGTCCGAGGTTGGGCCTCCTTGAACTTATTTTCCCGTATTATCTTGACTATTTTTTCAGGTATCTCTGAAACCCTCCACGCCGAAATATCACCCCTAGGCTTACGCAGTATCTGCTTCGACTTCGGCTACTTCCGTACCTCGTTCCTTACTTCTGATCATCGTGCGCCTGTAGTCTCACGGATTCCGGATTATAAACCTATAGTGGAAAAATCAGAGGCGGCCCTTCAAGGTTCGATCGAGTCTACCCTTGTTTCCATACAACCACTATATCTCATTTGGAGTTTAGCTTATAATGGTAAACAGCCGGGCGATCCTCTCAAGGGAGTTGAGGTCATGCTTGATGTGGTACGTGGAGAGGGGGTAGCTGTTGGAAAATCTTTCCCCATCTCGTTGAGTCTGGGGAGCGACTGCTTTGGTGTTGTTAAGGCATCTTCCGAAGCGACACTTGCGCGCTTACACGAGTGGGAGGAAGTCACAAAGAGCACTGACTTTGCGTAATTTAAACTTGAATCGGAAGGTACGTTTTTAGCGCCCGGCGAATGAGATCATGTTGACTTAGACTTTTACTAGGATCCTAGGAACTTATGAACTAACCTGTATTTGGGAATGAATTGAGGTCTTTTTACACAGCGTTTACACTCAGAACTTATTGCAGATCACTGACTTTTTTTTGTGACGATCAGCCACACTATGCGCGACTGTGGGGATATCGGGTGAAGTGTCAAAGTGTCACGCGTCCTGTGAAGAATATTCTAGAATGAATGAACAGACGAATGCGGTTATCTAACACATACACAGATCAAGAAACACCTCAGTTGTTCTCCAGTGTTCGAGCGCTTTCGATGGAAAACAGGCTGTGCGTACGACCGGCAGGCTTCTTTCGGTATGATCCCTCCTACAAAATGACCCGAGGGAGTCAAGTCGCACTACCTTCCTATGTCTTCCCGTATTCACTCTCCATCTTTTGTTGGCGATCCTGGACTTTCGTTCTACAGCGTAGAAAACGACGGTGATATAGATGCCTTGTTCAACTACACACCTAGACTAAGAGACGGTGTAAGTTTTTTATTTCTCAACAGGAATCATACATCTTCTGATACGTCCACGTGCTGCTCCACAGCTTTTGACACCAACATCTGCTGTTGAGACTGACATAGCTGAATGGGATATTGATAACGCAGAACGCCCGTCTGCCAGTGTTGAACACGCCACGGCATTTGCGTTTGATTCTCGAATTGTAAGCACTTCCAAGTGTAATCTATTCTGGTGTTGGGTCTAAATTGGGTTAGTTCATGGGAATGGCATTGAGACAGCCTTTGTAAGTGGATATTGTAATATCAGGCAATGGTCTGGCTGATTCTTTTTTCTAGTAATATAGTTGTATTGGACGGGGAGGGTAGGGTTGTACATCATGGTTGGATACCACCTCTCACCCCATTCACCTAATGACCTTGGATTTATTGAAGTGCACCCTGGTGAATTTTTCCTTATGAGGGGATTACGGTGCCGTAGACCATCGCGAACGTCAATTATGCACCCGGAGCGGCGAACACTTTATATTGAAGAAGCCCCGCACCGAGAAAGAGAAGATCACCAGTCCAGAATCCTCCACACATTGCCCTCTTTAGTATACGACAAACTTAAGAGTGCCGTTTGCCACTTTCCGCGGCCATGGCAGTTCGCGAGATCAATACAATCCTTCCAAGAATTTCGATTCAGGATAGTTACAGCTATTCACTGTATTTATATGCTTATCCTGCTGTTTATTCCTCGGAATTACGCAGCTCGCGCAGGATCATTGGCCCCGTCGAGCGATCGCGGTATTTCTGGAAGCGAAGTACAAGGTTTTTCGGGATCATCCAGTGGCAATCACCGTTCTGGACATATTGGAATCGAAATGGAAGATATTTCTCGTGAACTGCCGTCCGAATCTGGTAGGTCGGATCACCAGCATCTTGTTCCGGACAGCGATCCTGCTCAAAATAAATGGAACTGGTTTCTCTCGAAATTATACTCTGAATGGAAATTGGTTCAATTTGGGTCTGGTTTGCTCATTCCGTATGTCTCGTTGCTTATTCCTCTCCGAACTTTGGTCAAATTTTGGTTCAGGGCTGTTCTCACCATCTTTCAAATTCCCGGCGCCGGAGATGATTCTGCAACTCGCCTGTTCGGGATACTGTCGTTGGTTTGTTCAGTGACCGGCCTCACGTACAGCTGCATCTTCCTTTCCCGGATCCATCAGATGAGGCAGACTACTGCGTATTCAGATTGGATACAGGTAGTAAATAGATTTCTTCACATCAATGTTTCTCATCTTTTTCTGCAGGGAAGCTGTATGGGCAGTACTGTCCCTCGATGGTGGAACTGCTTTATTTTTCTATCTATGCCTGTGGTATGGATTTCATGGTAGGTCATGTCCAAAAGCCTGAGTTTCTAAAGTGACAAGTATATAGGTCTTCCATTTTCTTTATTACGACGCTTCTCTGTATCATCTGGCAAAAATCACAGGAGCCATCTCCAGATCCGAATAATCCTGCGCCGTTCATGAATAGCACCGCGTCGACGTTCACAACTTGCATTCTGGCCATCGCGATATTTTATTTTTATTTGATCGGGAGAACTCTCTCGAAGTACACAACCGAGTGAAAGTCTTCTGATATTACTCGTCGCCCTCAACAAAGTCGTCGAATAATATTCATCGATCACAAGGACCAAGGTGTTTCTCATCTGATGGTCTTACTTGGATGGCGCCAGGACTAAAGCGAGCTCTTCTGACGCCACACATCTTACTTATAATTAGGTGGAGCGCGCTCGAAGTTGTACTTCCCTCCTGGAGCTGTATTATTTATCCAATATACCCGACGCCGTTTGTGCTAGGATACCCAGGTAATAGGTTAAATTTTTAAAGTCTCTTAGTTTCATGTTAATATTTGCAGAAATCATTTATCAATAAGTAGTTAAATAACATTTACATTGACCGCAGCACGCCGAGCGAGTTTTTACGAAGGTTTGTTTATCGTACAGTCAAAGTCGTCTGAGCAAAGGCCTGGTCACTCGTCCCGACCTTGATGTTGAAATTTCCGGGTTCGACGACCCAAGTGTTCCGGAGAGACCATAGTGCAAGCGAAGAAGACAGAATGGGAATTTTGACGGTCACGGATCCACCAGCACTGATGGGAAGCCCACATGCGATCAGAATAAGTGGTTAGGGAGTGTTGGAAGAATACGTACGGGATGTCAACTTTCTTGAACCCAATGAGATCCTGGTTTGGAACAACCACAGAGCTGATAAGGTCGGTTGCGTATACCTAGCAACCTCACTTCAGATCATAGAATCAAGGTACGCTGTATTAAAAAATTACCTGGACAACTTCTTTTCCGGCCACATTCCCGGTGTTGTGGACAGTTACGGTAACGTCGAAGTTTTGATTTCGTCCAATAGTCGATGACGATAGTTTGAGGTCAGTACTTAAAAAAAGCTTGGTTAGCCCAGTATACCATATCAATATTAAACATACTAGTTGAAGGTCGTGTAGCTTAAACCATGGCCGAAGCTCCACAATGGAGCCGGTGAGTCAAGAACATACTAAAATAAGCTTAAGTCGTGTCCAATCTCATACTATATGAGGCGTACCGCATGTCCGAACTGCAAAGTACCATCATCAAGAATACGTCCGGGATCCGAAGGTCTGCTGCCCTTGAGATAGTTGTAGAATATTGGGGTCGTCCCAACGTGTCGGGGGAAAGAAACAGGAAGTTTTCCTGTGCCGATGTCATCAATTGATGTCACCATTCCACAGAGAGGAGCGTACCGGAAGGATTTACTGCACCAAAGATTATTTCCGCCAACGCCAGTCCTGTGACACCAATGTGAATACAATTAATTATATGTTACTATGCGTGGAACGAACCGCCGAGTTCACCGGGGTAGAACTGTTGGATAACAGCATCGGCATCTGTACGCAAGTTAGCCAGCCAGCCGAGGATTTAGTGGATTCTTTGCATTCCTCACGTTCTTGGATCCAGGGCTCAGCAGTGGGCTTCCCACTAACAAATACAACAATGGTGGGTTTTCCTGCGGCCTTGACGGCCTTAACCAATTCCAATTGTGCCCCAACTAAACCAAGATCCGACATGTCGTTGTGTTCGCCCGTAGTTGCGTTAGTACCAGGGGTCCATAACAAAGTTTGGTCAAGTGACCATGTGCCCACCTTGATGCGGTGTGTTAATCTATGGCCGGTTAAAAAATTTCTTTGACGCTTACCATCACGATTGCAACATCTGATGATTTTGCGGCTTCAACAGCGGCAGGTATCCCAGACTCGTCATTCGACCACAGTTTGCAACCTTCGGCAAAGTTGACGCGCGTCGAGCTCTTGATCGACTCGAGGTGCTGTTTGAATCCATCCAAGGGGGTGATACCATTATCAACCGCACCAGAGAAGACATAATCGCCGAACTAATGCCGTCAGGCCGGGGTAGATCTACAAGAAGCGGGGACTCACAGATACACGATTCGATTGAGGACCGATCAAAGCAATTGATCCAATACTAGGGCTTAAGGGAAGAGTATTTTGTCTATTTTCAAGCAGCACGATGGATTCTGCGTCGGCATCATGCACGACCGTTCTCGAAGCCGGAGTACGTAGAGTCGAGAGGTAGTCCCCATAAGGGTAAGGGTCTGCGACTAGTGAGTACGGGGTAGGGGCGGTGACCTGGTTTGCACTCACTTTCGAACAACCCCAATGCGAATTTAGTCCTTAACAAGCTTTTTACTGTTGCGTCGATATACTTAACGTTGACTTTTCCGGCTTTTACTTGATCTAATGGGGAATAAATGGTGGAGCTTCACAGAAAAGCATCCAACTTGCCTGTCAATGTGAGGAACGTGTACGTGCCTAAGAAAAATGCATTAGAATCTAAAAGGGGATATATGCCAGGAACACCAACCGCCTCCCATTTCTCCACTCATGTTCTCCACTGCAGCTTTCGCCGCACATTCTCTAGTATCGCAGGTATTATGCAAGTTAATAAGCAAGTCGACTGCGCCGGCATCCGACGTGACCCAATATTTATACCCCCACTCGGTCCGAAGCTAGTTTTAATGCCTTTGTCAGTTGGATATCTTGATATGAGGGCCGAAAAGTGTCGTACAATGTCCGTGAGGAGATCTGGAAGGATCTACATGAGATATATACACGAAAAAGGAACGTGCAGTTACGTACGGGTGTTGGCCACGGCCGCGATGCCGTCGTAACTTGAGTATGCCGTCATGATCGAGAGACTCTCGAGACAAGCGCGGTTAAATGGTCTAAGGTATGTAGTCCGGAGCTCCCTCTCGCCTCCAGAGACCTGCGCCAAGTTTCTATGACCAAATCAGTTTTCCGAAAGAGGAAAGGGCTTGAGATACGTTACTTACAGACCACTCTGGGGGCTTCCAAATGCTGCAAAATGCTTACATGTGGCCGCCATTTCCGCGATCGCAGTCGAGCTTGCATTCCGACGCCTACCTGACTGTAGTCCGGTGACGAAAGCATGACCTATCTCTCCTGTCAAGTACGGGTCCTCCCCAAACCCCTCTTCAACTCTTCCCCATCGGAGTTCACGCGCCAAATCGAGTACGGGAGCGAAGATGTGGTTAATTCCGAGGCCTTCAGCTTCCGCACTTGTGACTCCCGCAACTTTGGAAATGAGGTCGGTGTCAAAAGAGGCTGCGAGGCCTATGGGCGACGGGAAGATCGTTCCGTTGTTGGTAAAGCCGTGGAGACCTCGTTGTAACGTAAACATGCTGCTGTCCAGTCATTAAGAAGAGCGTGGCGTACCTTCAGACTGAATAAGAGCGGGGATTCCCAAAGTCGTGTTCTCCATGAGGTACTTCTGCCCAACGTTTACGGCAAAGACGAATTTCTCCCAGGGTACCAAGTAACCACCCCAAATACTCCCACCCTTAAGGCGCATCATTTCTTGCTAGTAAAATCCATGAGAATGGCATGAAGGAAATTTCTGGAAACCAAGGAACGTACCAGCCCAGTTTGGTTATAAGTTAGGGTGTTATCAAGGGGATCTCGAAGGTCCATCCATCCATTAAGGTCGCCCTGAATTCTAATAGAACAAACGTCAGAGACCAATATTGAGAGATGAGAAAACACTTACAATTGCGCGACCTTCTCCTCCAAGCTCATCCGGGGCAACAAATCGTTAACCCTCGCCTCGATAGATGCTTTAGGGTTTTTGTACGTCGGGGCAGAGCCATCCTTGTTTACAGCCCTAGATTCAATGTCGAAGTGGAGGCCATCTCTGACCCCAAATACATTTTCCCCTGAGGCTCGAAGGGCGAGGAGGGACGAGACAAGCGTTGAAATGAGGAGCGTCTTTTTCGGGCCCGCCATCTTAGAGGAATAGGAACCAATACACGAGGATCACATCATTCGGTGAAACCTTCTTATGTGAAAAAAGAGCCTCAGACGGTGGGAGTAAAAGCGGTAATAATATTCATATCGCCCAAGGCAACCTCGCTGGCGCGCCCAAAATAAGGATACCAAGCGGCCAGGTGACCGAGACCAGTAACGAGAGCTACCCGCTTTGTGCACGATGGCGGGCCGCAGGCGAGGCTCCGAGATTCTTCCAGTGTTTTTTACAGAAGAATATTCCGGGGGAAATAAGGCGCTCGGAAATGGGAGGTCTTCGTCGGTATGCGAGGACCCAGAGAGAAACCTTGAGGGGTTAAAGCTTTAGCGAGAGCATGGTGCGTGGAGATATTCCGGAGAAAGTGGGAGAACAAGAGCTTCCGAGGGTGAGAATATTAAAAAGTTTTGTCGTCAAAGCACGCAGTCCAACTTGTATGGATAAACTTGAGGCCTCTTGTAGTCAGTGCAAAGAACCAATGGTCACCCGTTCGGGCATGTGAACGCAGGAGTGAGAGCCGTACTAACTGGCAGGTTATATTTATCGTGAGTGTGGCTCCACTGTGACGATAAGGAGTACATACGAAGGTAATTGCCGAATAACCAAGAGCCAAACCCCATCTCATTCGGACCTTCCCACAAGATTCGCCTTTGACTAGCTCACGATGTTAGAAAAACGATGGGTATCGCACTCCACATGACGAGTGGGCAATGCTACGTCCGCGCTTTCCAGAAAGTGATTGGAATCAAGTGGCCACAGAATCGCAGGGATGAGTGACAATGAGAGTTTTCTGTAAGTGAGTGAGCCTAGAGTGCCAAGTTGGATAGCGAGTAGGTATCAGATGGCGGGATTTGAGGGTGGGTGGGGGCCCTAGCCGAAGCTTGGCGCTTGAAATTATTGTTCTGTAGATTTTATATCAGTTCAAATCCGAAAAATCGTTATTACGTGAAATGAAATACCTGATGAGATCCGGTCATGTTTTGTCGTGAGCCTCTCAGAGAAGAGCTGCCAGTCACTGCGATGAAATTTTTAAGGAGTAGTGATAAGTAGATTTTTTTCCACGTAGCTAGTCTATGTATTTTGCTCTCCGAACCAATTCGCCCCTGCCGAAGTACGGCACATTGTAATATCTTCACTTACTGAGTCCTTTGATGACGAGAGGCCGTGAACATGTCACAATGCATAATAAGCTGTAGTGCAGAGCCAATCGGCTTACTACTATATCGAAGCAACGTACGTACCGGTGGTGCGTTGGGCCTCTATAACTTAACAAATTGGGTCTTACACACTATCCAAAAATAAAATTGTGATTAAGGAAGGCTGAGTGAAATATTTTATTAAATCTCAACAGACCAGCTGCAGGAGAAAGTGCAGGTCATGTTTTTTTTTCTTCAATAAGTAGTCCAGGAACCCCCTCAAAAATCGAAATACTAAACATGCAGAGGGCAACATCAACAAGTGCAAACATGGAACAATTTTCAACAAATGCAAGATTCGTCTTCTTGCAGGCGATATATAAAATCACTTTTGCAAATTCAATAGTCATCAAATACGAGTTACAACATATAGCGACGAAATCAGCCATCCTCCTTACACCGAAATCCTTAGACAATCGCAGGGGTAAAGGATTAAGTTGATTAAATTTTGGCCATACAAGTGCGTTTACTACAGTGATCTTTTGAATACAATATGTTAAGGGGATGATTCTTATAATAATAGCCCAGAGTCCAAGAAAATGGCACGAAGACTTCCTCTCATAGCTTCGTATTCACCGTCGTTTCTGCCTGCCGCTGCTCGTCCATAGCTTTCCGTATTGCCTTGGCTCGCTTTACGACGTCGAGTAGTCCCTGCGTGTGCGTGGCCTTCCATGCTTTCGGGAACCTCTCGTACCCGATCCATTCCCGTATCCATTCGACGGGGACTCCGACATTATCTCCCGCCTGTACCTCCCACACACCCAAGATAATGCCCATCTCCCCGCGCGCAATCTCAGCATGCACTCCATCCAGTTTAGGCGAGGACTTCTCTCGCCGTACACGGGCCCTCGCTACGTCTGATGCGTCCATCAATATCCGACTTTCACCAGCCTCCGGCCCTTCATCTTTCTCATTTCCCGTCTTCGCATCTCGGATGAGCTCCTCGACCAAGCTCTGGTGTATGCTGATGGGCGCGTACTTCTGACCAGACGGGGTATCCTCGTGAACCAAACTCGCGTTGTGCTCAATCGCCCCATGCTTCCCGATCTCAAAAAGCGATACATTTCGTATCCGTCGGAGCAGGATGAAGCCGCCGACTGCGAGGAAGGTGGCGAGTGGTGTCGAAAGGTTGTACCCGGCCTTGAGGCCCCAGATGAGATCAAGAATGCTGAGGTTTTTTCCATCGCGTGCACTGTGGGTGTGATGTCAGCCTCACAATCGATCGGTGACATATAACATATGGACTTACATATAACCGTGATTGGCCAAAGTATTCAGTGCGGGGCAGGGTGATCGGCTGTCACCTGGTTGAGGGGGACACCATTTGTGGCCTTTGCCCGACACAGGACAGGTTTTACCTGTATGTTCATGAATCTCGGGGTGGGAGGCGGGCATAGATGTCATAGCGTTGGGTAGGGGAGGGGCTGGTTTGATCTGGAATTATGATTGAATCGCCCCCTTTATATGTGATATGAATGTACCACAAGGGTGTTTGGGACGGAATATCATCAATTGCGGTGCGTCGGCTACATGAGCTGTTAACTTGTAAAACGCGCTCATGCCCTTCAACAGGGCTCTGCGCGTCTAACCCGATGGGGGCGATGCTTCATTGATGTAATGATTCTTATGTTATCAGGAAGTAAACATCAGTATCAAAGGGATGAAACAGGAAACTCGACAATCTGCTGACCTCCAACTGCTTCGATTCTCTCAATCACCACCAAATATTCTCTTCAAAGTGTCCTGTACATGTCTTTCGATTCAAGTTGTCGAACGGAACGAAACAACCCCCGCTGAGGGTCGCCTCAGGACCCAGGAACCGTATGCTGGATACGGGCAATCAGGAACAGCACGTGGATGGAGAAGATCATCCATCAACGATCATATGGTTACGAGTCACCCTGAGTCACCACCACAACTCTCCAGTACATCTCGCCCCCGCGCCATCGCGCACTGACAATCAAATTTCAAGGCCTGTGCAAGGCAGGCATATACGACATTATTGAGAGTCATAACTACAAAGGGTCACGAGTCCACCAATTCACGCACTTTGACTGCTGTAAATGAACAGATGAGACGTTACTACAAGCACCGAGTTCAGGTCGGCGCCGTTTCAGCACCGGCATATGGGACCTCGTTTCAGGCCCAGGTGGAGTCCTACTATTGGTGCGCGTTCAATGCGGGAAAGGGCAAGGAATTGGACGCAACCTTAATGAACCAAGTACCTAGGAAGAAGTACATGATTCAGCTGCATCCGAGGTCGGAGCATCGAAATGCCGAGCGTGTGGTGGGAGTTCTAGCGGGCTGGCGCTTAGCACTAACGTGAGCCGTCAAGATTTCTCGAATCCCTCTTTGCATCAATTAACGCTCCATCCTTCATCAAGCACTCTGGAGGCTGTCCGCATCCACATTCAAATCCAGAGTATGCATTTATAGAAATTCTACCTCGAGTTGTTTTCCTTGAAGCGAGTCACAGTTTGAATCGCTCCAAGGACGCAAGGTCCGTTATTGCGACCCTACGCGGGCTCGTGCGCGCGCCTTGTATTCCGGTGTCTTTTTCGCGCCTGTGACTGTTTTAGGTATATTAATATGGTTTAGTATAGTATTTTTGGAATGGAGGGATAGACACTCCCCACGGCCGTGCGAGCCCGTCACCCATAATGCTCGTCATCACCCTTCGGCGATACCCACCAAGTGCGCGCTGCCTGAGCGGATCATTCAGTGCTGCTACGGCGAAAATGAAATCGCAAGGGGTAAATTATGTTGTGGGTCCGTGAGAGTTATTGTACTCGAATAAGAGCCTGGACTCCCATCACTCCTCTACCTTAAAAAAAGTCACATAGCGTACTAGATTCCGGGTGCTATGAACTAGCTTCTTGGTGGATATAGGTTTATGAGAATATAGTGTTGATGATTGATAAGATCATTCATACTGATTTTAAATGATTCAAGAAAACGCTAGTTTTTCACCATCAAAGACTAAAATTACTGCCACTGTGCCAAACGTTTGATTGTTGCATGTGCGCAGTAAAAACTGAATGTTTCGATCATTCAACTTTTGAAAAGAGGTATAATTAACTTCTTAATAACGACATTTATCACGGGGAGGAGGCAACCAGCAAATCAGAAAATATCACCATCACGGATACGACACTTCGTGTGTTGTATAACTTTAAGTGGATACCGAGGAAGACTAATCCATGCCGTTCACGTCATTTGAACTCATTTAATCGGGGTCAGATATGGACTCACGGTCCCGCCGTTTCCTAGGTATCTGAACTCCGTTTGGAATCATAATGAGGTATGAACTGGTCTGGTGTACGGCCGATGTCGAAAATGCGCGAAATTCTCGTATTTACGCGTGTGTGTAGGTGAGAGACAAATTTCTGGCATTGTGTCAAGGTACATGTGATTTGACAGAGGAAAGGGGCTTATTAAGATTAGAGCCGCTTTGAAAAAGATTGACGTACTAAATTAGCTTAATATAACTTGTTGAGGAGAATACGATCTTATAATCATAAGAAAACGTTCTGACACGCCTGATTTGACTGCTGGGTGTACAGGATGGAGGGAGATGAGACGGTTCGGTTCTTCATAGAGTTATATTGAGCTTCCCATGACGTGTGGACATTTCAAGTTATTTGTCTTAGGAAAGTTACAGAGAACCAGAAAATGTCAGTGTCGCGAGAACGAAACCAACGTACCGTGCATAACATCGGTACCCGACAGTCATCTTTTGCCGTCATTTATATTCGTTCAGAGGGGTTCGTATCTTGTACTGTTTCCAAGATCTGACCTCGGTTTGGTATCACATCGAGCCGTCTGGTGGAGATCGATTCCGCATGTGCATAAATGAGGGTTAGAACTAGCCGGGATCGTCACGGAATCTTATTGTGTACAAAGAAGTTGGGATCGTCAAAGAGTGGTAGCCGAGGATTTAAGAATGCTCCCGTACCCTCCTATTAAAAGAAGGCACTGTGGACATCCATATTTCCTGTCGAGGTATTCTTGGATTTTTCTGGACCGAGGTGCTCCGAAGGGCCAATCATTACGAGGGTATCGCGCAAATAGCAGTTAGTGTCTAGTTTAGTGCCCTCTAGAGAGAATAGGAGGAAATGTTTAGGCAGACTTCAGGAATGAGGCCAAGTTTGGCTTCGCGTAAGACATGAACTGGGAATTCGAAGGGGTGGTACATCTATAAACCCCGCCATGGCCTGTCATTGTCGCGGTACCAGTATAATATCAAACCAAACCCCTAGATTTCGGACAAGAGAATGTGAGTTGAGCTTAACTTGATCGTTGTAAATTGGAAGGCTATCGGGAAAAGTGGTCCCGTAGGAGATGTAAGATGTGACCCTCTTTTCGCGAGAGGTCGCTCCGTATCGCGAACGCATGGACTATCCCAAAGAGACCAAATACGACTTGTGCGGATTGCGTAAGTGCGGGCTTGAGCTTGATCCTCTAAGGTAAGCATTGTAGAACTAGACGTTACCTCCTATAACTTTTTTTAATGAGGGTGGATCAAGACCGATATTGTGCGGTGGAGATACGGTTGTAGTCCATCATTTGTATGTTTTTTCTGAATGTTTAGGGTTGCAAGAGGAATCACACGCAACATTGCAAACGACATGACGTGATCATGCAGGGTCGGTATGATATGGTCAAGGAACGAATATTTGCTCTTGCGGACCTGAATTTCATGATCCGATATTTTCTCGATCTTCCCTCTCACGACCACTCCCCACTGGGTTTGGGCCGCCATGATGGTTCACCTCCAGCCTGGTGTAAGGCACATTCATAGCCTATTATTCTTTCATTTCATACTATTCTCCCTTGCCAAGCCTACACCACCCCCAGCCTTCTCCATCCCCGTTAGCGATGCGTTCGACCATGTCAACCTGTAAGGGTTCCCAGTTCATCGCCACGTTGGAAATTGACTGATGTCAACGCACATTGTAACAGGCTCATCGGAAACGGAGGAGAGACGCCGGATGGCTCGGGCGGGACGATCCCTTCCACCGCGCCCCCGTTCGCCATGACGCGCTGGGTCGCGCAGACACACCAGAACTACGTGTCTGTTACGCCGTACAACTGGACCGCAGACACCATCCACGGATTCCAAGGCACGCGGCAGCCTGCGATATGGATGGGGGAGAGCGGGCCCGTTGTTGTGATCCCAGGTGTCAGCCGGCGGGGTAGTGGGAAGGGGGTGGACATGGATGGGCTCAAGTTGAAGACAAAATTCGAAGAGCGCGGGATGAAGATGAAGAAGGAAACAGAAGTGATCACCCCTTCATACTATTCTGTGGTTTTGGAGGACGGATATGGTGGGGAAATTTTGGTTGAACAATCTGCAAGTAAGCGTGATCGATGTTTACTAAAATCATATTTGTACGCCTCAGCGGCCTAACCATATCTGTCAGCCTCACGAGTCGGCCACC
Organism: Collybia nuda; assembly: GCA_015584075.1. Taxonomy (NCBI): domain Eukaryota; kingdom Fungi; phylum Basidiomycota; class Agaricomycetes; order Agaricales; family Clitocybaceae; genus Collybia; species Collybia nuda. The sequence goes on from MU150284.1 coordinate 106,656, forward strand.
TCCGGTTCACTTTCAACATTGACGACGCTCACACTGATGTCCCCTATATCGTGCTAGAGTCTTCTCGGCCGTCTGTCATCACATCCACACCAACCAATATTTCCTTTCCACACGGCACCATTAGTATTCAGCTTGGGCCCACCACCAATGGCGACGATACCACTAGCAGCCAGAATGTACATGAGATCTGTGGGTCCACCGACGAACGACAGGACCGCATAATCACACCCATATCGACCGCCATACACGCTGAAGGATTCCGGGGCTACTATTGTGCACGATTCGATTACGATACGCACACGAACACAATATCTGTGGGGCATGGAACGATACAGAACTCGACGGTACATATCGGGGCGCTTAGTGTGGAAGGGAAGCTGCTCCAGGGTTACGCACTACTTCAGGCTTCCGGAGGGAAAGCAGTGGTCAGCCTTCGTGTAGGCACATCGTTCATCTCCATCGAACAGGCGCGGAAGAATATCGACGAAGAAGCGTCGGACCACACTTGTACGTTTTCTCCGCACCACACCCTGCCTTACTTACTCTTGGGCTCACGCATATATCCTCCCTCAGCTGCAACTAATGCCCCTCAAACACTCGAACAAACCGCTCTGCTGACACGCACAGCGTGGACTACAGCATTAGACCGTTTTAAGTTGGAAGATGCGACGGCGGTGGAAAAGGAAGTGTTTTTCACAGGGGTCGTCCATGCATTTCAGGTTAGTTGCCGGATTGTTTGAGGGCATAGTTGGTGCGTACTGACCTCCTTATAGTATCCATCAGAACAGCACGAGCAGGGTGCATACTACTCTGGATACGATGGGCAGGTTCATCGTACGGTTACTGGCGGCTCTGGGGGAGAGACACTGGAATCTTACACAGGATACTCTATATGGGTACGTGGCATTCTCTTCCTCCTCCTTCCCTTCCCGCCTTCCTTTCCTCCGACCTCCGAATCCCGAGTCCCGATTCCGCCCCATAATATTTACATTTTTTTGCTTGTTTCTTCACGCTTATCTTCCAATCTTCTACAGGATACGTATCGCGCGGAATGGGCTCTCTTGATTCTGCTTGCGCCTGAGAGGGTGCCTGGGATGGTCAGGAGCATGTTGGCGGATTATAAGGAGGTGAGAGCGACCTTTTCCAGTCTACAGGGCATGTGAGCTATATCGCGTATGTAGGGAGGCTGGCTACCGATGTGGAAGAACATGGTTGGTATGTGGATTCTCATCCCCGCTTCAATTGAGTGTTAGTGGGTGTATAGAGAGCTGACTTGATTCCGGATTGGTTGGGCGCATACAGAAACGAACATCATGGTATATCTTTCCAACATTGTCCATGTTAACATCTAATCCTCCTTTAATCAGGTCGGAACGCACGCAGACTCCTTGGTTGCAGAGGCAGTGGTAAAGGGCGTAACCGGATTCGATCGGGAGCTCGCATGGGAGGCGGTGTGGAAAGACGCGACTGTCCCACCAGTGGACGATTGGAACGTGAGGTGCGCAAAATCGTCTCCTAGAGTGATCTCGGCCCGTGCTGATGCGCAACACTTCTCCACTGCTAGCCATTTCGACCGCCAAGAGGTACATATCCTCCTTTCTTCCCTATCCCTCGGAAATCTAATTTCGGAACTTAGAACGTGGACTACGAAGTGCGTGCAGGCCTGTCATCGGTGTATAATGTAGAAGGGAAGGGCTGGGTCGCAGATGACGTGCATTCAGAAAGTGGGTCGAGGACTCTGGACTATGCATGTGAGTTCCCATTATCAATTTAGTCTTCCACCAATCTCGGAATCGCTGCCTTCCACGTCCCTATCATATCCTTATTTCCATCCTTGTTCCATCTCCTCCCTCCTATCTCAATTTCTGGTCGCTGATGATCCACTTCTCCCCCTAGATGATGACTATGCGGCGTACAAACTTGGAGAGGCGCTTGGCAAGCCAACAAACGTGACTGAATTCCTCAGGGAACGGGCAATGAGAACGCCATTCACCCTATATAACGACGATACCGGTTTTATGGAGGCAAGAGATGCCGATGGAAGCTGGGCTGGGGAAGGTAATGGGTGGACTGAAGGTAGGCGTTTCTTGTTAAATTAGATGCCTCGTGTTTCGCATCGTTGCTTCCATGATCGTATTCTGACCACAGTTGAAATTTGCAGGTGACAAATGGATATACTCGTTCGACGTTGTGCATGATATCCCGGAACTAATCAAACGAAGAGGCGGGAACGAGAGCTTTGTGAAGTCGTTGGATGATCATTTCAATGGGGGACACAATGTTCATAGCAACGAGGTGCACATTTGTTTTGCGCTTCGCGTGGATGGTGCTGAAGGTGCTACCTATTTGTTTAGCCTTCACACCACATCCCATATCTATACGCGCTCGCTGGCGCAGCATACAAGACACAGGAACGCGTCCGAGAGATCGCCAAGGCAAACTACAACAACACCCCTATAGGGTTATCCGGGGTGCGTACGATACAACCACCTCATTCATCGCTGGCCGCGTTTTTCGGAGCCGAGAGCGCTGACTAATGACACCCGCCAGAACGAAGATTGCGGCCAAATGAGCGCGTGGTACATCTTCTCGGCAATGGGGTTCTACCCTGTGAATCCAGTGTCGGGTGAATATGTCGTCGGATCGTACGTCCTCGAGCTCATCGCCATGACCACTCAATGCTAAGGCTTGATCACTCCCACGCGTTTTTCGGTAGTCCCTTTTTTGAGAAGATGTCCATTGAGCTGCCGCCCCGGCCGAATGACGGTGAGAGGCCTGGGCAGGAGCGGAGGACACTGATGATTGTGGCGGAGGGTGCGAAAACTAAGCCGTATATCAAGTCTTTGACGATCAATGGGCGAGTGGTGGACGCACCGGTGATCCGTCATGAAGATATTGTGGGGGGTGGGATGGTTGTATTTGAGATGAGCGAGAAGGTCGAAGCGTGGGGGAACCTGATATCGGTGAGTGCTTTGCGTCCTTGGTTTTTATGATTCTGGAACATGTTTCGAATTTTCTGCCGGATCTTGTTATTTCCCTTTTCACCTTGATCGGAATTCCGTGACTGACTTTTTTTAAATTTTTTTTTGCTTTTATAGAATGAAGAACAAGGGAATGTGTCGGAAAGGGCAGAGGCGGATGATGATGGGCAGGCACGCCATGCGCCCCCGGAAAGAAACGAGTTGTGAAAAAATTTCGCTTTTACTGCAATTGTTCTCAAGAGACGTTTTACCTTGTATTTTTTATATCAGTTGACAAAATATGAACTGTAGTTTGTTATATACCCTATGCATCCGGGCCCGTTACCCTGCTTTTTGTGATGAAGAGGCACTTTCAGGTTCTAGGATTATCAGTTGGTACGTCAATGGGTCATTCTCAATTTCATATGTTTACGCTAATGGGATTTTTCGTTATCTTCTTTAATTTCTGTAGAGGTACCACCAAAAGTACCGCAAAACCCTAAGAATATTTTCCATTTCCTGGTGGAGAGGATATAATTCGTAACATGTACCGGGGCAAACTTTCAGCCCATTTCTGGTAGAGTATCTTATTACATTTCCTCGAATATTCATTCATCACAAGTTTTTTCTTATCACCCCAGCCCTGATACTTGCACCTCATCTGGCTGATCGGTGAATAGTTTGAGCACTTCAAGACAGAAGATAGGATAACCATCGAGTCCTTCTGCACCTGTCGGAAAGAAGGATTATTTACCCTAGGCGCATTTTTGACGATCATATACACCTAGATTGGGAAGTAAAAAGTGAGTTGGATGTGAGTCGGCCCGGGTGTGTGGGGGTTCATTTAACTTCATGCCGGGCGTTACCCACTTCGCCTTCCATCCACTCATCATATGATATATTGGATCATGTACCCAATTTTGGAGGGTGATAACACTATTTTAACGCTCCATCTGCGATGTAACAGAGATCGAAACAAAACCGCTCCAGATTGATATATAAAGCGTACCTGGTCTTTATTATAATCTTTCTCATCTCCACCCACTTCTCTTCTCCGCTTCCAGTTTTACCCTCAACCACTACAGTCCTTTCTCTTTATTGTCAAAAATAACCAATGTACGACCTCCTAGCTGGGGAGAACATTGGGTCATTCATCATAGGGCTTTCTATCAGCCTTGTCCTCTTTGGCGTCATCGTCCTACAAGGGTATACATACTATCAGAATTTTTCAGATGATAACCCACTTCTCAAGACGCTGGTAAGTCCTTTTCGCTGTTGTCCATGACGGGGATTCGGCCCAAATTATATGTCTTGCAGGCTGGAACGATTCTGTGGGTTACTCTTTTACTTATTCTTGGTGTCCTGGCGATGCTGACCGTTATTCCTGGAGGCTATTGGAAACGGCCCACACGATCATCATAACATATATGATATATCATTATCTGGTTGTCCTTCGAGGGTTTGCACCTAATGGCCCTAATTCATACACACTGTCAACAAGTATCATCCCGGCCTCAATAATTCCAGCTCTTGTTCAAGTGAGTCCCCCTCCTGGTATTGCATTGGATTTAGTCTATCATTTCATCTAGGGGTTCTTTGCCTTCCGGATTTATCGCCTGTCTGGGACTTTGTATATTTGTGCCTTATGTTGGATCTTATTCCTATTGCGCCTTGTTGGAAGCATTGCACTCGCGGCAGAAACATACATTGATGTTACAAGAGTTCCCAACATAATCTTGATCTTGACCAAATTTAAATGGTTGATTGCTTTGGTCTTCATCATCGGGGCTGTAGCAGATGTGATAATCACGGTGTCGCTATGTTATTGCTTGATACGCCTTGCACCGCATCAGCAGTTCGCAGCGTAATATTTAATATCATATCATTTCACAACTTTTTTATGACCCGTTTTTTTATAGGACTTCCCACATTCTTAACAGACTATTGCTATGGGTCATCCGTAAGCCGCTTCTTACATGCAAACCTTGTGATAACTTACCCTACACAGGAACTGGTACAATCACAAGGTGGCATTATTTCGGTTCTGTTAAGTTTTTAAATACTGACTCAAAACAAAACCCAGCATCGCATCAACTACAGTTGTGATAATGGTTCGCACATTCCACGTGTCCTGACATACCTGTTCTAAGAAAATCCATATAGCTTTATGTAAAACCATATGCTGGTTTATATATACATCCTTCTATCATTTTCAATATTAACCCAGCCTCGCCTTTAGGTTTTTGGTATGCGGCGTATATGATAACTACCAAACGTAACCTTCTTTTTTGTACCCCAACTTGGAGCGTTCTAATTTCTGCCTACAGTGTACTCGAACTCTTTTTTTGTATCGTGAGATGCAACGTATCGTATCCCTCTTACCTTGTGTCTAACGTGAGGCGGTTCAGACTCAATATGCGCCGTCAGCTCCGGGAAGAACGTGTTACAGAAATGGACACTATATTACGAAACAAAGTATGCCGACTTGGACATTTCTTGGGTTTTAGCCTCAGCTTATAGATGTACTATTCACACTATAGACAACAACTGGTGGGAGTGGCCTCGACTAACCCAAAGTATGAGTCTGCCAATGCATCTGACACAGGTGTGGGCCACGAATGGACTATGCACGATTGAACGAGTCTAGCGCCCCGGACCTAGCCAAACGAGACTATCAGATCTCAGTGAAATCTTTATTTATTCTTCTGTTCATATGCATGGGTAGATAGATCATATTTTCATACCACTCGAGTACTCGCCTCTGTTTCTCATGCATTTGGGACTTTTTTCCAGATATCTAGATTATTTTGCTTTGACAATTCGAACTGATGGAGGCTACCTGGAAGTGTCTGTAGCAAAAAACTGTCAGTACTTGAATCCCGAGGTCACCTCCTGAATTACGTACATGCCCGGCCTGCGATTCGTACCTGCCAGAAACCATAATTAAAACTAATTGCCGGGACTGGTAAAAAAACATACATGTACTGATTAAGTGCTATAGCCATTGTTACATGTGGCCAGTCCGAGTTCTATGATACAAATTTGAAAATTGTTAGTGAATGGAGCAGCATTTAAATGGCGAGAATGGTAGATTGATATTATTCCAGTGTTAGGCAATGTGTAGCACCAACATTGATGAATAAGTAGACAGCGAGGCGTGCATGAGTGCGAGCCTAATTACACAAGCTAATTATGCAAAGTTGAGATGCAATTTGCCGGAGCATAAGCCAAGTGCGGGATGTCGAAATGTGGAGGGCGAGCAGAAGCAGAGGCAGAGGCAAGTGGAGCCCAGTCTGTAAGGGAAACACCCATTCTCAATGTCACACTTTGACATTGTAAAACATTGTAATTGCAGATTGGAGATTGTAATCGCAAGACAAGATTGTGATTGTAAATTGTCATACAAGCCACTGATCACAAGCCCTATGCCAACAATCACAAATTGAAGTCACAGATTGCAAATCGGAGCTGCCAGACAAAGCCTATGCCTCATATTGATGGTTGCACATTGAAAACCCAGACATCATCTGATATGCGCCACACTTGTCAAAATCATGTACAATCACTATGCAAACATACCTATTGTAAGGGCAACCTTACTGAGCGAGGTGCACGTGAGTGCAAGCCTAATTATGCAAGCTAATTACACAAAGCCGAGATGTGATTTTCCTGAGCATAAGCCAAGCATGAGATGCAAGGGTGGAGGCAAAAGCGAAATGCGGAGGGCAGAGCAGAAGCAAAGGCAGAAGCAAGCTGTAAGGGGATCGCTCGGACGATCCACATCTAGTTATTCGGATAAT